>PISX010002446.1:0-162569 GCA_004024625.1 Mellivora capensis | reverse complement strand
AGAGATCACAAATAGGCAGAGAGGCAGGCAGAGAGAGAGAGATGAGGAAGCAGGCTCCCCGCTGAGCAGAGAGCCCAACTCGGGGCTCGATCCCAGGACCCTGAGATCATGACCTGAGCTGAAGGCAGAGGCTTTAACCTACTGAGCCACCTAGGCACCCCAAAAAGCGTAGTTCTTGAACTCAAGTCTCTGGTCAGCCTCCCAGAGGGAGACAGAGCTTGTGAAGCACTTTGCTAATTGTGCACAGGTGAATTACTAACGCTTTCAAGTGCGAAACACCTGCGGCTCAGACCCTGTCTTGGCATGCATTTTACTTCTTTTTTTTAAGTAATTCCCAAACTTGCTAAAATGGTCCCAACTGTTCAGAAGGATATAAAGTGAAATGTAATGCTTTTTTCCACCCACACATCCCGTCCTTCCCCAAACACCACCACAGCCCTAGTGTTTAGAGAATCGTCCTGGAGATTTTCTGTGCATATACAGATGAGCATGTGTGTGTGTGTGTGTGTGTATACATACATATCATTAAACAGAAGTATCTTCTATGTACTGTTCTGCCTCGTGCTTTTTCATGATTTTTGAGATAATCTAATATCCGTGCATATAAATATAGTGTATTTTTTTAAATGCCTCTGTAGTATTAGAATGTGAGTATTGATCATTTGTTTCACCAGGTTGGATACAATAAGAAATACTTATTTGGTCTCCTCTGCCTGGTTTCTGATGCAGAGTCCCTACAATCCTAGTAATTTCCTGGGTGATTGGAGTGCTGGGAGCCTCTCCTGTTAGAATATTTGGTCTTACTCCCGGGTTCCTGATGCAAAAACTTCCTAAGACCCTTGGAATCTCCAGAGTGCTAAGTCTGTTTTTTTGTTTGCTGACGAGGTGGTTTTTGGAAGAGGAAGGCTGGTTGGTGGAGGAACTAACTGTGGGATGAGAGGGTTGGAACTTTCAGCCCTAACCTCCCTCCCCGCCTTCAGCCTCTGGGGATGGGAGAGAGGCTAGAGATTGAGTCAGTCACCAACAGCCAGTGCTGTCATCACTTCTTCCCAAGTAAGGAACCTCCCCCAAACCTGAACTGGGGAAGCTCTGAGAGCTCTGGGTTACTGAACACAGCAAGGCTCGGAGGGTGCCCAGAGAGAGCATGAGGCTCCACACCCGGTCCCACATACCAGCTGCACATCTCTTCAACATCACTGCTCCTGAGCTGTGTCCGTCATATTAAAGATTTTTTTTATTTCAGAGAGCGGGCGAGCATGTGCAAGTATGGGGGGTGGGGCAGAGGGAGAGGCAGACTCCCCGCTGAGCAGGGAACCTGATTTGGGGCTTGATTCCAGGACCCTGGGATCATGACCGGAGCCCAAGTCAGATGCTTAACCAACTGAGCCATTCAGGTGCCCCAGCTGTGTCCTTTATAATGAACGGGTAATAGTGAGTAAAGTGCTTCGTAAATCCCTGAGCCATTCTAGCAAATTATTGAACCTGCGGAGGGGGTGGTGGAAACCTGTGATTTATAGCCAGTTTATGGGGGGGCATGGACTTGTGGTCGGTGTCCAAAGTGGGGGCGTCTTGTAGACAGACCCTTAACCTGTGGGGTGTGTGCTAACTCCAGGTAGCCGGTGTCCGATGTGTCATGAGTAGCCTAAGAACCCGTTTTCCTTTACCGGTCCCTTACCAGTGAGCATGTAGGATGTCTCCTGTCTTTCGAGGCCACAGTCGACCACACTGTGCTTCAGTGATCAAACCTACATCTGTGTGCCCTTATCGTTTGTGGGATCAGTTCATAAAAGTGGAGTTTCTGGATCAAGAGGCATGGGTTAATAATTTTTCTAGATTCTACCGCATTGCCCTCCAAGAAGGTTATGCCCATCTACAGTTCTCACAGTCACGTTTGAATGTGACTTTACAACGTTATCAAACTTCAGCTCTCCCAGCTGATAGTGGCCCAGTCATTCAACTTTCCCAGCCTGGGTTTTGCTAGGCTGTGATAGTGACCCAGGACACCTTGTACTGATCAGGCGGTTACGGACTGAAATGGTTTGCTAGCGCTGTTTTGCAGTGATAAATCTCTTTTCTGGTTGGGGGACGATGACAGGAACCTGAATAAGGGGCGCAGCCTGCCAGCCTCTGCCTCAACCTGCCCCTCTGTCCATGTTGTTTGGGTTTGGGTGATATCTCGGTGACTCCCCAAGGAGTCGCCAGGGAGCTCCCTTGAGGACAAGCTAAGCTTTGGTCCCGGAGTCATGGGGCACTGACAGGGGGAATTACTACCTGAGCTAACAGGAGGGATAGAAAGCCTGTAAACTGTGTGCAGAAGTCTGTCTTCCACACTTCATGGCATCTAAACCCAAAAGCTCCAACACGGGGGCTTTTACATGGAACCATTTGCAATACTCCAGGCTTTCTTGTTTGAAGAAGGACAGCAGTTAGCGATGTGGATGTTCTTGTTGCAGCTTCAAGCTGCTGTTTCTCCTCTGAGCTTTTCGACCCTCAACAGATCAGGGGCTAGGAAGGGGGTCTTGCCAGCATCTCTGTAAGCTCCACCCAGATCCCCCCATCCCTGATCTCTCCAAAGGGACAGCAGTTGGACAGGGAGAGTATGCATGTCTTTATTTCTTCTTTCGTGCCGGGCTATTGTGAGTGCCCACAAAGTCCCAGGCACTGTGCTAGGCTCTGCAGCTGAGCTGAATGATGGGAAAGGAGTTCCAGGGCAGACCTGCTCTGCACACGTGCCCTTCCTCATGCTCCCCTGCCACCCATCCACACCCCCCAACCTCCAGCCATCCCAGTGCAGGGTCTCAGGCTGACCTTCCACTGTTGGCCTCCAATCGTGGGTTCTAAGGAAGGTGATAGGACCGGCACAGGTGGTGGGCTCCAGACAGTGCAAGCATGTGTATAAAGAATAAATCCAGAGTGGGGCGCCTGGGTGGCTCAGTGGGTTAAAGCCCCTGCCTTCGGCTCGGGTCATGATCCCGGGGTCCTGGGATGGAGCCCCGAGTTGGGCTCTCTACTCAGCGGGGAGCTTGCTTCCTCCTCTCTCTCTCTCTGCCTGCCTCTCTGCCTACTTGTGATCTCTGTCAAATAAATAAATAAAATCTTTAAATAAAGTCTTAAAAAAAAAAAAGAATAACTGCCGCCAGATAGCCCTTTCAGAAGCCAGTTCAGATGCTGCTGAGCCTCTATGTGAATACCAGCCTGGGGCCGTCTGGAGGACTCACTCCCACACAGACTCCAGCCGGTCACAGATCCCTCCGGCTATAACCTCCCTTCTTACTCAGCAGGTCTGGGCGCAGAGGATCCCATCCTACTGTCTGGGTGGGCTCACGGTTCTCCTAGCCCGGTGTGCACCTCCTCTCTTTCCCACACTTTAAAAAAAATCGTACTCCGCAAGCCTCCGTTGCAGCGAGTGTCCTCTTCCTTCCCTTCTGAGCCTTCCTGGCTCATTAGCAGGACAGCAAAAAAGTACACAGGGTTTCATTCTCGGCTCTGCCACTTACCCTGACGAGGCGCACATTCCCTGACCCCGGGGAACTTGAGTTCGCACCTCTGTAAAATGGGGATATTAATACTTTTCCCCAGGCCAGCACCCCTGAGAGCCAGTGCCCTGGGGTGGAGCTCGGGATGGCGGGTGGGGGCAGCATTCAGTGACTGGAGGGGTGTGGTGGGATTGCTGACGGTGGAGATGAGCTAGGGGATGAGCCCAACGGGTCAGGGAGGGGTAGCTTTGGTCCTCCCCCCGCTCCGCCTCTGCACCCCACCCCTGGCTGCCTCAGAAATCTGCTCTTGTATCCCTTGGAGTTTTCTCTTTCCTCTTTGACATTTCTCCGAGGCTCCGGGTGACGAGCTGTCCAGGTTTGCTTTTAGCACTGAAACTCCCCAATCCTGGAAAAACTCAGAGCTTGGCACACCTGGAGGGTTGGTACCCCCAGACCCATGGCACAGGCCTGAGCCGAGGAAGGCAAGCGTGGGGACCTGCATGCTGTGCCCTGCTGGGCCTCACACGTGTCCTGTCCCCTCAGGCTCGAGGCCTTTCTCTGGGGGCTTTCCCACCCTCCTTTCTGGAATGTGAAGTTACTTCTCCACATCTCACAGCGAGGAGGCCCCAGGGGGAGCCACGCAGATCCTGCTCACACCAGTTGTCCCGATGAAGGTGTCCCCTCCGTGACCGCGGAAACCCAGAGGCCACGGCAGCCACCTGTGTGTCTCACCATTAAACGATGCACTTGTTCATCAAAACCTCAGACTTTCCTTGCGACTTCAGGAAGTCTATCCATCTTACATCCTCGATTTCTTTTTTTTTTTTTTTTTTTTTTTTAAGCTGCCAAATACCACCTCCCTAATCTGTGTGTCAGAAAAGGCATGAGGAGCTGTTCGTTCTGAGAGTTCTATTTCTGCCCATTTCCATTTGTTTGTGTCCTCCATTCCAGCCGACTTCACCTGCTGGCACGTTCCCTCTGGATGGTTCTGAGTGGGGCTCCCCAGCGCCAGGAAGGCAGGCTTTCAGGAAGCCCCTGGGTTCCTGCTCCAGTGACTTTCCTGCTAAAATCTTTAGTTCTCTGACTCCTTCCTTAAAGGAGGCATCTGCAACTATTCAGGAAATGGGTAGAATTGAGGACTTCCTCTGCTTGTCACACAGAATGCAAGTGAAGATGTAAAGCGAGGTCAACTCTGGAACTTTCTTTATTTTTTATTATTATTTTTTTAATTTTTATTTATTTGTCAGAGAGGGAGAGGGAGCGAGCGAGCACAGGCAGACAGAGTGGCAGGCAGAGGGTGAAGCAGGCTCCCTGCCGAGCAAGGAGCCCGATGTGGGACTCGATCCCAGGACACTGGGATCATGACCTGAGCCGAAGGCAGCCGCTTAACCAACTGAGACACCCAGGCGCCCCTGGAACTTTCTTTAAACCACCAGATTGCTTGGTCTAATCAGGAGAACCTTAAAAAGTAAAAAAAAAATACACTTCTTAAAATATATTTTATTTTTTATTTCAATAAATACCTGAAATTCAGAAGCATATAAATGTGTAATTTGGAAAATAAAATTCTGTGGCCATCCAATCTCGGAGGCAGTCCCTTCTATTTCTCTGTAGTTAACATGTACGTATTTATACAAATATAAATAATCGTATGCTGCTCTTTAAACTTATTTTTTAACTTAGTACCACATTGTAGGTATTCTTCCTTGTCTATACAGAACTGCTGTTGCTTAGTGGATGCTGGCATCCATTTTACAAGTAAAATCTCATTGAACCAACCCCCTTGAATAGAACCTTTGAGCCAGGTCTGAGTACTGGTGTAGCTATTAGCGTTCTCTAACTTGTTTTGAATGATTTTAGCATGAAGTGCCGAGGTGGTTACTCATTAATTCAGCTTCTTAAACAGGTGACAGGCAGTTTGCCTTTAAGTTCTTGGAACTGTTAATTTTCCATCTTTGCTATAGACAATTTATTACTAATTATATGTGGCAGATAGGAGAAAGAACTGTTTGTTCCAAAAACCTAGTTAAATGCCTGGTTAGTCTGATTAGTAGGAGGGTTTTTTTGTTTGTTTATTTGTTTTCTTAAGATTTATTTATTTGAGAGAGTGCAGAGCAAAGAGAGAGGGAAACAAGCTTACTCCCCACGGAGCAGGGAGCTCACTGTGGGGCTCAATCTCAGAACCCTGAGATCATGACCTGAGCTGGAATCGAGAGTCGGACGCTTACGGATTGACCCACCCAGGCAGCTCTGATTAGGGGGAGGTTCTTACGGTCAAGAGAAAATAAAGAAACCAGCCATCTCGTTGGCCCATTTCCAGGTGTATTAGCACCTCAGAAACTTGGGCTTGTTATTTTTATTTGCTTTTCAGTTTAGTACCTAAAAGGCTTAAAATAAAGGTCTCTAAGGGTATTGAAAGGTCTGGTAGTATTCTAGGAAACTAGTCTTCGATAACCTTGACCAACACGTTTCACGCAGACTATACAGGAAATACACAGATTTGTCATGAGTTCCAAATGTGGTTTTCTGAATCTTACAGTAATCACTATTTCAGCTGCCGATCTCTGGGATCAGAGAAATCCAGAAACATAGATAAATAGATAATAGCTACAAAGTAAAGTGGAAAAAACAGTTTTTGTTTTTTTTTTTTAATGAAAATATAACTGATACACAACGTTACATTAGTTTCGGTGTACAGCATTCTGACTTGTCAGGTCTTTATGTTACGCTATACTCATCACAAGTGTAGCTACCATCTGTCACCATGTAACAATGGCCATACCATCGATTATACTCCCTGTGCCGTCCCTTTCATCCCACGACTTCTTCCATAACTAGAAGCTTATACCTCCCACTCCCTTTTACCCATTTTGCCCACCTCCCTACCCCAACCTCTCGGGCAGCCATCAATTTCTTCTCTGTATTTATGGGTTTGATTCTGCTTTTTGTTTGTTCGTTTTGTTTTTCAAATTTCACATATAGGTGAAAGCCTATGGTATTTGAATTTCTGGCTTATTTCACTTAGCATCATACTCTCTAGATCCATCCATATTGTTGCAAATGGCAACTGAGTAATATATTCCAGTGTGTGTGTGTGTATGTGTGTGTGTACGTACCCTGCCACTTCTTTATCCATTCATTTATTGAACATGTGGGTTTCTTCCATATCTTGGCTGTTGTAAGAAAAAAAAAATGCTGGAATAAACATAGCGGTAAAAATATCTTTTCAAGTTAGTGTTTTTGTCTTCTTTAGAATGCCAGCAATGGAATTACTGGATCATATGGTATTTCTGTTCCCAGGGTTGGTTGGTTTGTTTGTTTTTGTTTCTGTTTCTGTTTTTTTGAGGAACCTCCATACTGGTTTCCACAGTGGTAACACCCATTTACATTCCCACCAACATTGCATGAGGGTTCTTCTTCTCCACATCCTCACCAACACTTGTTATTTTTTTTATCTTTTTTTATTGTGACCACTTTGACAGGTGAGGTGATATCTCACTGTGGTTCCCTGATGATGAGTGATGTTGAGCATCTTGTCATGTGTCTGTTGGCCATCTGGTTGTCTTCCTTGGAAAAATGGCAACTCACATCTGCTATCCATTTTTTAATTGTCTTGTATTGAGTTCTGTAAGTTCCTTATGTATTTTTGGATATCAGCCTCTTAATGGATATGTCATTTACAGATATTTCCAGTAGGCTTCTTTTTTGTCTTAGTAGTTTCCTTCATTGATGGTTTCCTTTGTCTGTTGATGTACTCTCAATTCCTTATTTTTGCTTTTGTTTCCCTTGCCTGAGGAGACCTATCTGGAAAAATGTTGCTAAAGCTAATGTCAAAGAGATTACTACCTCTGTTTTCCTTTAGGAATATTATTATGGTTTTGAGTCTCACAGGTTTTAAATCCATTTCAGCTGAATTTTGTGTATGGCGTAAGAAAGTGGCCCAGTTTCATTCTTTTACATGAGGCTGCCCAGTTTCCCAACACCATTTATTGAAAAGACTGTCTTTTCCACATTGTATAATTTTGCCTCCCTTGTCATAGGTTAATTGACCATATAATCATGGGTCTACTTCTGGTCTTTGTATTCTGTTCCATTGATCTGTGTCTGGTTTTGTGTCAGTGTCATACTGTGCTTTTTTTTTTTTTTTTTTTTTTAAGGTTAATTTGTCAGCGCACACCCAGAAGCAGAGGGAGAAGCAGGCTCCCCACTGAGCAAGGAGCTTGATGCAAGACTCAATCTCAGGACCCTGGGATTGTGACCCTATCTGAAGGCAGTTCCTTAACCAACTGAGCCACCTAGGGGCCCCAATATCCTACTATTTTAATTACTATAGTTTTGTAGTATATCTTGAAATCTGGGATTGTGTCCCCTTCCACTTTGTTCTTTCTAGACAGTGCTTTGGCTATTTAGAGTCTTTTGTAGTTCCATATAAATCTTAGGATAATTCTAGTTCTGTGAAAAGTGCTGTTGGGGCACCTGGGTGGCTCAGTGGGTTAAGCCTCTGCCTTCAGCTCAGTTCATGATCTCAGGGTCCTGGGATCAAGCCCCACCCTGAGCTCTCTGCTCAGCGGGGAGCCTGCTTCCTCCCCCCTGCCCTCCCCCCCCCCCCACCTGCCTCTCTGCCTACTTGTGATCTCTCTCGCTCTCTCTGTAAAATAAATGAATAAAATCTTGGGAAAAAAAAAAGAAAAATGCTGTTGGCATTTTGATAGGAATTGCATTGAATATGTAGATGGCTTTGGGTAATATGAACATTTTAATGCTACTAATTCTTTCCATCCATGGTATAGCTTTCCATTTGTTTGTGTCATCTTCATTTTCTTTCATCAGTGTTTGATAGCTTTCAAGGTCTGGGCCTTTCACCTCCTTGGTTGAATTTACTCATAGGTATTTTGTTCTTTTTTGGTGCTGTTGGAAATAGAACTATTTTCGTAATTTCTCTTTCTGCTACTTTATTAATGTATAGAAATGCAACAGATTTTTGTATATTTTGTATTCTGCAACTTTACTGAATTCATTTATCAGTTCAAATAGTTTTTTGGTGGTGTCTTTAGGATTTTCTATATATCGTATCATGTCATCTGCAAACAGTGACCATTTTACTTCTTCCTTACCAGTATGGACCCTTTTAATTCTTTATCTGCTTGCTGTCACTAGAACTAAGAGTGGACATCCTTGTCTTGTTCCTGATCTTGGAGGAAACACTTTCAGGTTTTCACCATGATGTAAGCTGTGGGATTTATGTATGGTCTTTATTATGTTGAGGTATGTTCCCTCCAACCCCACTTTGTTGAGGTTTTCATCATGAATGGATGTTGTACTTCATCCCATGCTTTTTCTGCTTCTATTGAGATAATTATATGGTTTTTATCCTTCTTCTTGTTAATGTGATGTATCATGTTGAATGATTTACAGATATTGAACCATCCTTGCTTCCTTGGCTTAATCCCACTTGATTGTGATGAATGATGTTTTTCCCATATAGTTGATTTCTGTTAATATTTTGTTAAGGATTTTTGCATCTATGTTCATCAGAGATCCTGGCCTATAGTTCTTTCTCTCCCTCTTTTTTTTGGGGGGGGTGTGTGTGTGTGTCTGTGTGGTGTTTTTGGTTTTGGTATCAGGGTAATTCTGACCTCATAAAATGAGGTGTTTTTTTTTAATATTTTATTTATTTATTTGACAGATGGAGATCACAAGTAGGCAGAGAGGCAGGCAGAGAGAGAGAGGGAGAAGCAGGCTCCCCACTGAGCAGAGGGCCCGATGAGGGGCTTGATCCCAGGACCCTGGGATCATGACCTGAGCTGAAGGCAGAGGCTTTAACCACTGAGCCACCCAGGCGCCCCATCACAGAATGAGTTTAGAAGTTTTCCTTCCTCTTCTAGTTTTGGAATTGAAAAGGAAAGGTATTAAGTCTTTTTTTTTTTTTTTTTTTTTTTTTTTTTTTTAAGGTTCACTTATTTGTGAGGGAGGGAGAGCACAAACAGGGGGAGTGGCAGGCAGAGGGAGAAGCAGGCGCCCCATGGAGGAAGGAGCCCAATGTGGGACTGGATCCCAGGACCCTAGGATGATGACCTGAGCTGAAGGCAGACACTTAACCAGCTGAGCCACCCAGGCATCCCAAGTCTTCTTTAAATGTGTTATAGCATTCACCTATGAAGCCATCTGGTCCTGGACTTTTGTTGGGAGTTTTTTGATTACCAATTCAATTTTATTACTAGTAATTCTTCAGTTCAGGTTTTCCATTTCTTCCTGATTCATTTGTAGAGGAGTGTATGTTTCTAGGAACTTATCCATTTCTTCTATGTTGTCCAGTTTGTTGGCATATAAATTTTCATAATCTCTTATAATTCCTTGTATTTCTATGGTATAGGTTGTTATTGCTACTTCATTTTTATTTGATTCCTTTCTCTTTGTTTTGTTTCTGGTTTTGGTTTGCTTTGGTTTGGCTTTGGTTTTCCTTTTTTTTTTTCCCCTTAAGTCTAGCTAATACTAATTTGGTTTATTTTTTTTTTTTTTTTTTTTTTTTTTTTTTTTTTTTTTTTTTTTTTTTTTTTTTTTTTTTTTTTTTTAAGATTTTTATTTGACAGACAGAGATTACAAGTAGGCAGAGAGGCAGACAGAGAGAGAAGGGGAAGCAGGCTCCCTGCTGAGCAGAGAGCCTGATGCGGGGCTCGATCCCAGGACCCTGGGATCATGACCTGAGCCGAAGACAGAGGCTCAACCCCCTGAGCCACCCAGGCGCCCCTAATTTGGTTTATTTTTAAAGTATCAGCTCTTGGTTTCACTTATCTTTTCCACTGTTGTTTTTTTCAGTCTCTGTTTTACTTATTTCTGCTCTAATCCTTATTTTCTTCCTTCTACTAGCTTTGGGATTTGTTCTTTTTCTAACTTCTTTATATGTATTGTTACATTGCTTATTTGAGATTTTTGTTGTTTCTTGAGGCAGGCCTATATTGCTATGAACTTCACACCTAGACCTGCTTTGGCTGCATCCCAAATTTTGAATTGTGTTTTCATTTTTATTTGTCTCTATATATTTTTTTTAATTTCCTCTTTGATTTTTTTCATTGGGGTCTTTCACATCCCTGATCAAGTTTATTCCTAGGCATTTTATTCTTTTTAGTGCAATAGTAAATGGAGTATATTCTTAATATGTTTGTGCTACTTCATTATAGTATATAGGAATACAACAGATTTCTATATATAATGTATTCTGCAACTTTTTAAAAGACTTTATTTAGCATCATGATCAGACTATTACACTTAGCAATCAACAACATGGTTGCCAGAAAAAAAAAATCTACATTAAAACTCTTTGTTGGAATGCTTTTACACTTTCCACAGAACAGAAACTAAAATCACCTGTTATACAATTAGTCACAAATACAGTCCTTAAGTTTTTTGCCCAGACACATGAGTCTTGTCTAAAAAATATCTTCTTTGTAGCCGCTAGGCCCTGCCACCACTGTGCTTGCTGAGGTCACAAATCTTTTGTGACCTGTAGCTCCCCTGTCACTTCTCGGGCTCTCCTCTCCTGCGAAGCTTCGTTCCCTGGCAGTCATGAGAACCTCCTGCCACTGCCATAGCTCCTGCTGCTGCTGGAACCACCACAGCCACCTTGGTTTCGTGGTTTGGCGAAGTATTGGCTTCCACCACCACAGGGGCCAGAGCTTCTGCCTCCAAAATGTCCTCCTTTCATAGGTCCAAAATTTGAGGAAGGATTGTTGTAACTGCCAAAATCATTATAGCTTCCGTCACCTCCAAAGTTGCTTCCATCATTACCAAATCCATTATCGCCTTTACCATTGCCCCATATGCACCACCACCTGAACCGCCACCAAAGCCACCTCACCCACGGAGTTTCCTCTACAACCAAAGCTGTCATGGCCACCAAAACCTCCCCCATGTCCTCCCCCAAAGTTTCCAGAACCACTTCAACCTCTCTGGCTGGGTGAAGCACTAGCCATCTCTTGCTTAGATAGGGCTCTCCTTACTTCCTAGTCCTGGCCATTCACAGTATGGTATTTCTGAATGACAGTCTTGTCTACAGAGTCATGGTCATCAAATGTGACAAAAGCAAAACCCCTTTTTGCCACTGCCTCGGTCAGTCATAATCTCAATCGCTTTGATTTTCCCATACTGTTCAAAATAATCTCTTTAGATGATGTTCTTCAATGTCTTCTTTAATGCCACTAACAAAAATCTTTTTCACAGTTCAGTGGGCACCAGGTTTTTAAGAATCTTCTCTAGAGACCACCCTCATTGGTTCTACAACTCTTCCATCCACCTTGTTCGACCTTGCGTTCATGGCTGCATCCATTTCCTTCACAGTGGCCTATGGCACAAGCCCAAAGCCTCTGGAGCATTTGGTGTTTGGATCTCTCAATTTCACGTAGTCCATAAGTGTTCCCCATTGCTCAGAATGGCTCCTCAGACTCTCTTTGGTTTCAAAGCTCAGACCTCCCATGAAGAGCTTCTACAGCTGTTCAGGCTCTTTGGGAGACTCTGACTTACATGATGGTGGTGGGAGGGAGACTTTAATGATGCTTACTCAGCGGCGACCACGGGCAGAAAAGCTGCATTCTGCGACTTTACTGAATTCACTTATTCTTTCTTTCTTTCTTTCTTTTTTTTTTTTTAACATATGTATTATTTGTTTTAGGGGTAGCAGGGGTACAGGTCTGTGAATCATCAGTCTTATACAATTCACAGCACTCACCATAAGGCACATACGCTGCCAATGTCCATTGTCCCCAGTGTCCCTCCCCTCCAGCAACCCGAAGTTTGTTTCCTGAGATTAAGAGTCCCTTATGGTTTGTTTCCCTTCCTGGTCCTGTCTTGTTTCATTCTTTCCCTCCCTACCCACCAGGACACTCTGCCCTGCCTCTCAAATTCCTCATATCAGAGAGGTAGATAATTGTCTTTCTCTGATTAACTTATTTCACTTAGCATAATACCCTCTAGTTCCATCCACATCATTGCAAATGGCAAGATTTCAGGTTTTTTGATGGCTGCCTAGTATCCCATTGTGTGTATGTATGTATGTGTATGTGCGTGTATGTGCACATATACACACATATGTATACCACATCTTTATCCCTTCATCTGCTGATAGACATGTAGGCTCTTCCCATGGTTTGGCTATTGTGGACATTTCTGCTATAAACATTTGGGTGCACGTGCCCCTTCGGATCACTACGTTTGTATCTTTAGGGTAAACCAGTAGCGTGATTGCTAGGTTGTAGGGTAGCTCTATTTTCAACTTTTTGAGGAACCTCCATGCTGTTTTCCAGAGTGGCTACACCAGTTTGCATTCCCACCAGCAGTGTAGGAGGGTTCCCCTTTCTCCACATCCTCGACAACACCTGTTTCCTGACTGGTTACTTGTAGCCATTCTGACTGGTGTAAGGTGATATCTCACTATGGTTTTGATTTGTATTTCCCTGATGCTGAGTGATTTTTGAGCACTTTTTCATGTGTCTGTTGGCCATCTGGATGTCTTCTTTGCAGACATGTCTGTTTATGTCTTCTGCCCATTTATTGATTGGATTATTCTTTGGGTGTTGAGTTTGATAAGTTCTTTATAGATTCTGGATACTAGCCCTGTATCTGATATGTCATTTGCAAATATCTTCTCCCATTCTGTCACTTGTCTTTTGATTTTGTTGACTGTTTCCTTTGCTGTTGAAAAGCTTTTGATCTTGATGAAGTCACAATAGTCCATTTTTGCCCTTGCTTCCCTTGGCATTTACTTCTAAAATCTTGGTTGTGTCTTTAGGGAAAAACATAGGGCTTTGATCAGACAGAACTGCATTTAAGTCCCGTCTTTTCCATTTTCTAGCTACATGGGCATGTTGCTGACTTATGTAAAACATTAGGGAAGGATTGCAAAGTACAATAAGTATATATTCTAGTAAGTGGCACGTAAAATCCTGACTAAATTATAGTTCTCTTTCTTATTTGTGTGTTACCTTTTAAATGTGCTAATTTTTCTTATCACTTCAGCAGCAACAATTCTATCAGGAAATCTCACCCTTCTTGTTAAGTATTTTGTCATTCGCTTATTCATTCAGTCAGCAAATACCTGTTGACCTATCACTATGCATCAGGGACTGTGTTAGGAGACACAGAGATGAAGAAGGACTGACTTGGAATTTGACCTGTTTTTTTCCTGAGATAAAAGGGTAAATGTGTCAAAATGTTCATAACTTATAAACTAAGGAGAGGATACATATTAATTGTACTTGCCTTTCAAAACTTTTCTCTGAATTTAATATGTTTTAAAATATAGTTGGGAGAAAATGTATTTCTATTACTTGACAGTTGTCAACCATTACCATGTCTCAATTTTTCAGCACACCTTTTATCAGACCATTCATAGTCACCTCGCCAAGAGCCTTAGGAGAGGACCGCTAAGGGAATGTGCTGGGGATGGGAGGGGACAGTGAGACACGCCTGGAAAAGGAACAGTTGTGGTTACCTGGAACCACAGGGCAGGGCCCTGGGGCAGCCGGGCTCTCAAAGACCGAGGGGGAAATGGAGGTGGAAACCAAGGGCGGGGCTCCAGGTTTCAGTCCTGCCCTGTTCATTATTCAGTCCAGCCAACTCTGTCCAGTCATTTCAGGGTGTGGGGCCATTTGTCACATTCTGTGCTCGCCATTGCCAATCACTGACTACTGATCCGAGCTTAGAGGTTAAACATGTGAGCTTTGGACCCAGCAGCCCTTGTGTGACTCTCTGCTTTGCAGAGTGAACTTTGCCAAGCTCGTTAGTCCTGTGAACAGTGAGGCTTGCTCTGTGCTTGATGGCATTGCAGTAGGTTGTGGGTGAGACCTTGATGAGACGATGTGTGGAATGTGGTTGGCGTAGGGCTTGTGCGTGGTACCTACGTAGTACGTGTACAACGGTGTACACACCTAACCTTATTCAATGGCACAATGACACATCTGCATGCTCGCACAGAAACCTCTGATGCCTCTGCCTCCCCCATACCCACATCTAGTTTGTCGGCATGTTTTGTTCTCCCTGCTTCCAAATACGTAGCCTAAATCAGACCACATTGATGCTCTGCGAGGCTATACCTCCATCTCTTGTCCAACACCTGTAGCAGCCCTCTGATGGCTCGTCCTGCTTCGGCTCTTGTCCCCTCACCCCCCAGAATGTTCTGCACAGCAAACATTGTCAAGCTTAATGGAGAATATCACCTTCCACCTAAGCCCCCCTATGGCTCCCATCAGCCTTGAGTAAAACCCCACCCCCACCCCTCACAGCATTGCCTGTGTCCTGCCCACTCTGCAGCCTCACTCTGTCTCTCCACATTGCTCACTGCATTCTAGCATGCTGGCCTTTCTGTCCCTGAGACACACCAGCACTTGCCCTCCCCTCAGTCTTTGTGCTTGCTCCCTCTGCCTGAGATGCCTTCCTGTGAGTCTCCACATGCTGCCTGCCTGTCCTTCTGGTGTCCATTCAAATGTCATTTCCTCCATGAAGTCTTCCCTGACCATTCTGTGTGGCATCTCCACCCACACCAGTCAGTAGTGCTGGTCATGATCTAAAATGATCTTGTTTATTTCACCCTTGTATGTCTCCCTTATAGAATGGAGCCTCCGAGGAGGTTCACTATCCATCGAGCACACAAGAACCTTGTGTCTTATTCAGTTTTAATCCGTAACAAAATAGCACACACTGAGGGGCTTAAGCACCAGAAATTATTTTTTTGCAGTGCCAGAGGCTGGAAAGCCCTAGATCAAGGTTCTAGCATGGCAGAGTTTCTGGTGAGTGCTCTCTTCCTAGCTTGTAGACGGCTGCCTTCTCCCTTCTTGCTGCAGCCTCTGAGTATTTTCTCCCATTTCCCCCTTGCATCCCTGTGGAGAGAGAGTGAGAGAGAGAGAGAGAGCACTCAGGTGTCTCTCCTTATAAAGACACTAATCCTGCTGGATCAGGGACCCATCCTTAGGACCTCATTTAACCTCCATTACCTCCTTGGAGGCTTCATCTTCAATTATAGTCCTGCTAGAGGCTGGGGTTTCAACATAGGAATTTCAGGATTGGGCGGGGAGTGGGGGGGGAGGACACAAATATTCAGTCTGTACCATTCACCACTGTGGGGCCAGCACCAGAACCTGGACAACAGCCTGGCACGGAACAGGCACTTAGTAAGTATTCGCTCAATAAATGAACGACTCCTGGCAGTCCCCTCCCCTGTCAGCTCCTATATAAGTTGCCCCCGTTTTGGCACCCGGTCCCGCAGGTCAGGGCGTGTCACTGTACATCCCCCAGGCCGCCATCAATGCCACGGTGGAGGAGGACATCCTGCTCTCGGTTGAGTACTCCTGCCATGGCATCCCCACCATCGAGTGGAAGTATACGTCCAACTGGGGAGCGCAGAAGATCGTGGAGTGGAAGCCAGGGACTCAGGCCAACATCTCCCAGAGCCACAAGGACCGACTCTGCACCTTCGACAATGGCTCCATCCAGCTCTTCAGTGTGGGCGTGAGGGATTCCGGCTACTACGTCATCACGGTGACGGAGCGCCTGGGGAGCAGCCAGTTTGGCACCATCGTGCTGCACGTGTCAGGCAAGACGGGGCGGGGGTGGGGTGGGCCCCGGTGGGCCCCCCGCTGGACTGCCAGCCTTGGGGGGGGAGTGCTTTCATGATACTGAAAGAGACCTTGTCTCCCCGTTCCTCTCCCCGTCCCGTAGAGATCCTCTACGAAGACCTCCATTTTGTTGCCGTCTTCCTCGCTTTTCTCGCTGCTGTGGCTGCGCTATTAATCAGCCTCATGTGGGTGTGTAACAAGTGTGCATACAAATTCCAGAGGAAGAGAAGACACAAACTCAAAGGTAATTCTCTGGGCCCTGTGATCATCCATTCACGCTTTCATGGTTGGGGGGTGCATGTTAGCCTGGTCTCCTGGAGAAGCCCCCCACCTCCCCGGGCTGATGGGCACCTGCCTGGGCTTGTCTCTTGTTTTGCAGAGAGCACCACGGAGGAGATCGAGCTGCAGGATGTGGAGTGTTAGCCAAGGCTGCGCCCAGTTACATTCCTACCTCAGAGGCAAAGTGTTATTTTTCCAACAAAAGGAGCCAACATGGTGGAACCACCCTCCCATCCTCCTGTTGGCCAGCCTTGACCAGCCATTCCTGAAGGCACTAGAGCTGTGAACAAAATCAGCTCTGTGGAGTTGAGGACTCTGGGTTGGACAGAGTCAGTTCTAGTACTCGCAAGAAGTTCAGAGAGGCCTGGCTGCTTGCTCATTGCGCTCTGGGGCCGAGGCCAGGGCGCATCCAGACTGAGGTGCAGCCAGCCCTGAACAAGCTTTCTGTGTTCTTCCCGCCCAGCCTGTCCCTCCCACCTCTGCCGTGGGAGCTTCTGTGAGAAGTTCTACCACGATCGGCTTCAAGGCTGCCGTTGGGCCCAGTGAGGTGCTCAGAGCAGGGCCAGGCCCTGGGCCGGAAACTTTAAGGTGAAGAGCTTCACTTGTGCCTGAGGGACCAGCACTGGAAACAGGAATTAGGGAGAAGATTACCTTTCTCTTCCTCTCTTATTCTGACATTAATTGGATTTTCCCCTCCTATGGCCTCAATTTAGACCATTGGGAGGAACCCGGATATTCTTAGCCACTGTGGGCAGCAGCTAGTGTCCAACAGGCTTCCTGACAAGCTGGGTCATGGTACTTGTGTGAAAGTGAGCCTGCGTGGGGACTGGTATGACTGGAACGTCACCTGGGGCTTCAGATCTCTGCCCCTCAGTCACCAACTCTTTGTCTCCAGTCAGGCCCTCACGCTCTCCTAAGTGGGCTTAGGAATGCTTGGCGCTCACCTACCTCACCAGGGTATCACGTGAAGCCCACAGTATGCATGGAGCTCCTGGGCAGTTGAAGAAGAAGCATGAGGATTCTTCAAGGATCTGGCAAGCAATAAGCCTTCTACTGAACGCTGCCAAGTGAGAAAATGCTCTGGGGTTCTGGGGCTCCAGGTGAAATGAGGGACTGGCTCAGAGCTGGCCTTGGCTCTCATTCTTTCAGCTTGTTAGTCACTGTTTACTTGAAAGTGTCTCCTTCCCGCCTTCCATTTGGCAAGCTCTAAAGTAGGCATGAATTTATTTTCCATTCTTCTTTCTCTCTCCAACATTCTTAGCTACAAACCAAAGAAACCACCCCAGTTACAGTGGAGGCCAAGGTCAGGAGCTAAGTCCCCAGCCTCCTACTGCAAATTCACCCATGCAGACATGAAGGAGAGCTAGAACATTCCCTACTCTTTTCCTTAAGTTCGCAATGTCCCATCTCTTCTGCTTGCCATGTGGCAAGCAAGAAGTTGCCTGGGGAAGTTGGTAAGAAGCCTATCTCTAAATAATCCAAGGTTACAAGAAGAGCTCTTCCTGGAGGAGTCAGACAGGAGCTTTGTGATCTTCCAGAAGGACTCTAAAGTCTTTTTTTTTTTTTTTTTAAGATTTTATTTATTTGTCAGAAAGAGAGAGAGCGAGCACAGGCAGACAGAGTGGCAGGCAGAGGGAGAAGCAGGCTCCCCACCAAGCAAGGAGCCCGATGTGGGACTCGATCCCAGGATGCCGGGATCATGACCCGAGCCGAAGGCAGCCGCCCAACCAACTGAGCCACCCAGGCGTCCCCCAGAAGGACTCTAAAGGTACTGTTGGATTCAAAATGCAAGAGTGCCATTGGTCCGTCCATACGCCTCATTTGTAGCTGGAGTGCCGGTCTCACCTTCGGGCCACCTTCTGTACACAATTGCATCCTTTCCCCAGGCAGCAGTCGAGGAGCCAGGCCCCAGGGCCTCAAGGAAGCTGGGTGGAGTACCTGAACAAAGAGGGTCAAGGGTCATCTGATTCATTCTTTTCTCCTCTTTTCACACAGAAGGCCCATCAGCAGGAAACCAGTTTGGATCTGGGCAGCGGCTGCTGGAGTTCTGGCTGCTGGAGTTGTGTCCTCTTTTACACTCCCTGCTTTCCAGAACTGAACTTCTCAGCTCCTCAGAAGTCAGGCGTGGCCTGTCTTCAGAATACAAGGAGGCGTGGAGAGATGCCTGGCTGGCTCAGGAGGTAGAGCAGGCGACTCTTGATCTCAGAGTTGTGACTTCAAGCCCCATGTCAGGTAGAGCGATTACTTAAAAATAAGATCTTGAAAAAGAAATGGCAAAGCATACTGAGGGAGATGCAGGCCTCTGTGGGCAAACCCAAATGTAAAATAAACCACCCCCACCACCCCCCCCAAACTCATGAAAAGTTAGCCCCTGGCTGTTTCTTGCACTTTAAAGCTCCCTCCATCCAGAACATTCTGTGGAAAGTGTTTGAGGCCAGAGCCTGAAGGTTTTTTGTCTATTTTTTCAAAAAAAGTATTATGTCCTAGAGGGTGGCTACTGGAAATGTTAAGCTATAAGTTGTTTTAAGCTGTGAAAATTTAAAGAATGAAATAAAGCCTGGAAATAAAAGCCCTGTCCTTTGTGTGTGACCCCACTCCTGCCAAGCACACTGAGGCCCTGGGGGAGGTTTCCATCAGCTGTGGGCACAAGCAGACCCCTCAGCCTCGGCCACGGGAACTAACACTGATTCTGACTGTAAGCATTCTTTAGCAGTCCTGGAAAACAACCCCTCTTCAGCCCACCATTCAGCCCCACGTCTTCCCAAATTAAATTTGGAGTTTTTGCTTCCAGAATATTAATCGTAATTCAATAGAGTCCTTTCTGCTTCTGGAAAGGGCTGAAATAAAGATGTGGCCAGTGTCCCACCTCGCTGGACAGCGCGTGAGATGCAGGATGGACCGTTCCGTGCTGTCAGCAGAACGTCCTTGCAGATTGCGATCTAAGAAATTAAGAAGGCATATACTGTACTTCCTCATTTCCCATTGTCCTGGGTGTGGAAGGAGGATGGAGTGGGGGCAGGGGCACACAGCTGGCGGGGCTCACTGGGGACCAAGGCAGCGTGGGAGAACCAGGTGATCAGGTGCTGCTGTGTCTGTCCATGAACACAGCTTCCCTCGGCCTTGGCACCTTTCCAACCCCTGCACCGTGCTGCTCCGTGCTCAACTGCCACTGCCCTCTAAATATCGGCTTGGTGTTTTAGCTTGGTTTAATTGCAAAGGTGAGAATTGGTTTTGTTTTGTTTTTTTTAAGAGGTTTGAAAGAGAGTACACATGAGTGAGCATGGGGTGCGGGGTGGGGGCTTGATCGCAGGACCCTGAGATCAGACCTGAGCCTAAGTCAGACACCTGACTGAGCCACCCAGAGCCCTGAGAAATCCTTCTTTAAAATGATACCAGGGCGTGTAGGTGGCGCAGTAGATTAAGCATCAGACTCTTGATTTTGGCTCAGGTCCTGATCTCCAGGTTCAGTGCAGAGTCTGCTTGTCCCTCTCTGTCCGCCTGCTTGCTCTTTTCTCTATGTGAAATGAATTAATCTTTTTTAAAAAATATTAAAATTAGGGGCGCCTGGGTGGCTCAGCGGGTTAAAGCCTCTGCTTTCGGCTCAGGTCATGGTCCCAGGGTCCTGGGACCGAGCCCAACATCGGGCTCTCTGCTCCGCAGGGAGCCTGCTTCCTCCTCTCTCTCCCTGCCTACTTGTAATCTCTGTCAAATAAATAAAAAAATCTTTAAAAAAATATTAAAATGATACTGGAGTCTACATAAAGTCAAAAGTAAAGTTCTCCCTCCCTCAGCCCTCTCCTCGGAGGGAACAATAGCATCCTTCTAGACTTCGGCATATATGACCCTGTCTCTGCATGCACAAGTCACACGTCGCAGTAGTCGGACATTTTCCTTTCAGGCAAATGGGATTCTGTTACACACGTTGTCCTACAATTTGCTTGTTTTCCCTTCATGTTTCTTGGTTAGGATTTCGTGTCTCTACTTACTCCTAAACTTCATTCTTTTGCCTGCACCGTGCAGTCCCTAGCATCGATACATTCTACTTGTTCACCAAAAAATTACTTTTCTTCCAAATGTTATCTACAAGAATACATCTTTCTAAATACATCTTTCCTCTTCTTGTTAACTAATGCTTTCAGCCCTGTTCCTAGGAATCCTTCCCTCTTTCAGGACTTCAGAGTCAATGTCTTCTCATATTGTTGGTTTTTTTTTTTTTAAGATTTTATTTGACAGAGATCACAAGTAGGCAGAGAGGCGGGCAGAGAGAGGGGGGGGAAGCAGGCTCCCTGCCGAGCAGAGGGCCCAATGCGGGGCTCGACCCAGGACCCTGGGATCATGACCTGAGCCGAAGACAGAGGCTTTAACCCACTGAGGCACCCAGGCGGCCTCATATTGGTGGGTTTTATGGTGAAGCTTATCAGAGACCGTTTGGGGGAGGAAGAAAGAGCATTGTTCACGTAAAATAAATCTGAAGTTTTTGCTGTAGATTTGACCTTATAATATGGACACACAGGGAGGTTGAATTCCTTGGATGCAACAGACCAGTGATTATGCAGGTGAGTCTGGCCCTTAAAATACTAAGTCTTTATCCTTCAGGTCTCTCATGGTCTGCAAGAATATTTTACTAACCAAAATGAATGTATTAAATAATAATTTAATTTCCTGTTTTTATTAATAATACAAAAGTGTCATTTAGAATTCCCGGTCAGGAGTGCCTGGCTGGCTCAGTCAGAGGAGCATGCGACTCCTGATCTCGAGGCCATGAGTTCAAGCCTCATGTTGGGTGTAGAGATTATTAAGAAAAATAATCCTCAAAAAAATTTTTTAAAATACAAAAATTCCTGGTCAAAATGAAATAATCAAGGGTATCACTTTGATTTCATGGTATTCTGGCAAAGCAACCTGATGGTAAAGTTTTGTTGGGTAAGTGTAAGATTTCCTTTGGGCTTTTTCAAATACCAAACACAGATCCTAACTTTCTATTGCTGCCTTTTTTGGGGGTCCCAAGGGGCTTGGATTGGGAGTACTTGTAAACTGAGTCAAAAGCTGTGAATGCGTTTAGGTGAAATCGTGCCACAGGCCTTAGCAACTTGGTATACTCACTAAATTACAGGAAGTTTTTCAGATTGTATGTTACTTTTTTTTTTCCTACCCCTTAGGATTTTTTTTTTTTTTTAGATTTTTTTTTTTTTAAGATTTTTTATTTATTTGACCACAAGTAGGCAGAGAGGCAGGCAAAGAGAGAGGAGGGAGCAGGCTCCCTGCCGAGCAGAGAGCCCGATGCGGGGCTCCATTCCAGGTCCCTGGGATCATGACCTGAGCCGAAGGCAGAGGCTTTAAACCCACCAAGCCACCCAGGCGCCCCCTTGGCTGCATTTATTTATGTGATTTTAAAAAGAAAAAAAAAATGGATCCTAGGTTTCTGTTTTAATTGATGTACAATCAACGTGCAATGCTCTAGGAGTCTCAGGTGTGCCACAATGACTTAGCAGTTCCATACATTACTCAGTGCTCACCCCGGTTAAGTGCAGTCACCATCTGTCACCATAATAATGTCACCACAATATTGACTATTCCCTGTACTGTACTTTTAATCTGTGACTTATTTTATAACTTGAAGTTTGTACGTCTTAATCCCCTTTATCTATGTCCCACATCCCCCACCCACCTCCCCTCTGGGAACCACTCATTTGTCCTCTAAGAGTTTGTTCCTTTGTGTTCAGATTCCAGTCCTATGGTATTTCTCTTTCTCTAACTTATTTCACTTCGCATTATACCTTCTGGGTCTTTGTTCTCACAAATGCCAAGATCTCACCCTTTATTTACGGCTGAATAAGTCCACTGTGTATATACACCATCATCTTTATCCGTTCATCTATGGATGCACACTTGGGCTGCTTCCATACCTTGGCTGTTGTAAATAGTGCTGTAACACGGGTGCCTATCTCTTCTCTTTCTCTGGGTAAATATCCAGCAGTGGAATGACTGGATCCCATGGTAGCTCTAATTTCAGTTTTCTGAGGAACCTCCATACTGTTTTCCACAGAGGCTGCACCCGTTTGCATTCCCACCAACCGTGCACGAGGGCCCCCTTTCCTCTACACCCTCACCAACGCTTGTTCTTGCCTTTGGGATTTTAGCCATTCTGATGGGTGTGAGGTGCTATCTCCCTCTGGTTTTATTTCCATTTCCCTAATCATCAGTGATGTTGAGTCTTTTCATGGGTTTATTGTCTGTTTTTCTTGTTTGGAAAAATGACTATCTAGATAATCTGCCATTTTCTAGTCAGTTTTTTGGTTGTTTTGGGGGGTTTTTTGGTGTGGAATTTTATCAGTTCTTTATATATATTTTTTTATTAACTCTTATTGGTTCTATCATTTGCAAATATCTTCAGTAGGCTGCCTTTTTGTTTTGTCAGTGGTTTCCTTTCCTGTACAGCTTTTTATTTTGATGAAGCCCCGATAGTTTATTTTTGCTTTTGCTTCCATTGCCTGAGGAGACATATCCACAAATACATTGCTAAGGCTGATATCCCAAGAGATTATGGCGTATGTGTTCTTGGAGTTCTATGGTTTCAGGTCTCACATTTACATCTTTAATCCATGTGAGTTAATTTTGCGTATCATATAAGAAAGTGATCTGGTTTTCCCAACTCTCTTTATAGAAGACCGTCTTTTCCCCATATATTCTTGCTGCCTTTGTCATAGATTGACTATATAAGCGTGGGCTTATTTCTGGGCTCTCTACCTTGTTCCATGCCTGCGACTTTTCTGTCTCAAAATCTCCTTCATCCCTCATTTCAAGCCAATATAGTCTGTTCTGCAACAAATGTTTTATGATCAGTAAACAGGGAAACAAATACATAATATGCAAAAGTCTTCCTGGTTCCTAATCAAAGAGAGCCAGAATATTGGGAGCAGAAAAACTCCTTGGCCCTTGGAGCTCAACTTTTAGAGAAGTAAAAATGGGCGCCGGTATCTCATTTGGACATTTCTCGTCTTTCACTTTTACAGACCTCCTTGAAAACCCTTACACAGCAGTCTTTGCGAATCTACTCTGTGAAGTATGGCTCCAGGATGAATTCCTGGAAGTAGACTGGTGGCCAGGAAGCAGCAGGCTCCAGAACAAAGACCAAGCTCTGGTCACTGACGGAGTGTCTGTCGCACGCACGTCCCGGTGCTTGCTCTCTCAGACGGAGCGTTTGTCGGGGATGAATGACCTATGATGTCCGCTCCCATCCTAAAGTGCAATTCCCAGAGCCTTTGGCCCCAAGTACGTAAGACTGCGAAGAAGTGGAGCAGGAAGTGAAGAAGAACGAAGGAATGGAGATGGACCACAGAGCATGGCTATCAAAATGAGCTGGAGAAAAAGACTTTTCATGGCCACAGATGCACTCAGTCTTTACCATCTGTGAATGTGAGCGATGCAGGACATTCTGAAATGCTTTCTCCTGCTGGTCAGTGAAAATACAGGTGGGCATCCTAACCGCTTCCCAAGTTCGAAAACGCTTGACTTTTAGAAAAGTCATCTGTTCGGTCTTTGCACAGCACTTACCAGCCATACTGAGGGAGGCCTCGGAGCCGTCCCAGAGGTGAGCAGGCGCATCCTCGTCCTCGCTGTACACGTAGGGGAACGGGCTCCGGCGGGGCGTCCTTGCCAAACGGATGCAGCCGAGCAGAGGGAGAACCGACCTCGGAACGAAGCTCCTGCCGGCCTGCGAACACAGGGCGAGGGACTAACGCTTTCTCCAGCTCGTCTCCCAAGTCTCACAGCGCCTCTTCCCAACACCAGGTCATTCAGGCTGCAACATTAAGCTGGAAAATGTGAATCAGCACAAGGCCCAGGAGCTGCCGTTTCCTACCCCTCCCCCACCGCTACCTCAGTTTCTGTTGTGGGTCATCGCTCTTCACTACCCAGTGATTTAAAATAATGGGGACAGGAAAGCATACGAAGATGGCGCCTGTCTTCAACTGTTCCACTCTCCTCAGATGAAGTTTAATAAGAGAACAGGAGGTCGTCCCTGTGCATGCGCGCTCTGCTCCGCTCAGTGTGGTGCTGTTGAACTAGCTCATGACGAGAGAAGACGAAGCATCCAGAAATGTTTGCTTGATAGCCATTTTCTATCTATTATCATAAAATGGAAGGGCTTTTAATTTTATTTGGTATCCTTTTAAAGCTTAATTTTTCTAATTCATTTCTATTTACCAAAATATCAATCTGCAGTGGATGGAAATTTTTTAAAAAGTTAGTCCTCTGGCAAGTCCATGGAGATTTGCTGTATCAGTGTGTGAGCCCTCAAAATCACGTAAGTCTCCTCGTGGGAGAAGAGCTATTCAGATGAGCTCAGGATAATTAGCTAAGGCACCTTTTTGGGCTACCATGAAAAGGTTTGTAATTTAGATTCAGACCGATTTCTAAAAAAATTTCTGTGTAAAGAAGGATTAAAAGGGGACAAAAAAGCAAACACGAAGATATTATGGTATTTGGGGTTTACAAGCTCCATTTTTCTTTTAAATCTTTTAAAGTTACTTCAGAGTCACCTTTTTTTTTTTTTTTTTAAGATTTTATTTATTTATTTGACAGAGATCACAAGGAGGTAGAGAGGCAGGCAGAGGGGGAGGGGGAAGCAGGCTCCCTGTGGAGCAGAGAGCCCGATCCCAGGAACATGACCTGAGCGGAAGGCAGAGGCTTAACCCACTGAGCCACCCAGGCGCCCCTTCAGAGTCACCTTATACATGATTAAAAGGGTTATCTTTTAAAAAACTGAAAGCATTTCTCATAAGGAAAACACTGCTTATGTATTACTTATGGTGGTTCCAAAAGACCCATATCCACCTAAGTCTCTTAGGAAGGAAGGTTCCTCGGCACATTTTAGGATTGGGGGCTAGTTCCAGGAAATTCAAACAGGTCATTTGTAAAATATAATCAATCCACCGATCCATTAGTATTTTCCCCTCAGGAAAGAATGTTAAAGGAATAAGACAGGACGAGGCTCTCACTGGAAGAGGAGGCCAGGGCTCCTGGGGGGAGGCTGAAGAAGGGCAGGGGCAGGTGGGGAGAGGTATGAGCACATCCAGTCCTAACGGGCGGAGGTCACTCACATGGAGGAAGAGACCAGAAGGGGATCTGAGGAAGCCCTAGAGGTCCATTACACCCTCTGTGCCTTCGGCTTGCACCTTCCAGGAAGCTCTCAAAGTACCAGTCTTGGTATCAGACCTGACCATACCTAAGACAGCTGGAAGAAGAGGTACTTGGTTTGTCGAGACAAGCGCCGGCTCCCCCTGCCGGCACCGTGTGCTGTTCCACTTGCTTCTGGGGTGAGTGTGCTCCTGGAGGAATGCTGACTCACAAGTGTGTTTAAATATTCTTACGCAATCTTTTCAACAAATAGTGGAATGAGACGCGTTGGCTAAAGACACAGTATATTTAGGTGGTTAAGAGTTCAGAGAAGATCTGCAATTTTTAACCATATGCTTTATTTGATGCCAACATCAAAGGGATACTTGAAAAATGGAATTCAAACCCATAAATTAGTAACATTTCAAGTTAACTGCATAAAAAAAGTTGTTCTGCATCTCCCCTACTATATACCCTATCACTGTACGTAAGTGTCTGCATTTCAAAGCACTGTCACTTACAAAGTGAACTGTTTCAAAATGCTAGGTAAACATTTGTTGTTGTTGTTTTAAACAACGCTCTTTTGGAAAATTTCTCTTCCTTGTGCTTAAGAGTTCATCTTCTCAAGTCAGTTTCTGGAAATTTCTCTGGAAAAAAATAAACTAGAAACTGTTCTGGAAACAAAAATCATAGTAGGCAAGGGCTAAGTGCAGACATAAGCAGCTCCATTTTATAAACAAAGTTTCGACCTTCCATTTTATTCCACTGAACTTCTCTGAACGGTCCACGAAGATGATTCCATTTGCTATCTTGTAAAACGTCACTTTTTGGAAGATCTTTACATTGGTTACGGGGAAACTGAACCATGATCTTGCTTCCACTTTCAGGGCCGTTTCGAACTGTGGAGCAAAACCAAAATATCAATACAGTTCCCAAACTAGAAAACAAGGGTCCCACAACTTCATTCTACCACGAATTCAAAAACCTTGTCTACCAACTTGAAAGCTCTTGTTAAAAAGAGGCTGTCAGTTTTAATATGCTAACTGCCCTCCCCCAAAACCCCCAAAGCTTGCTTATTTATATATACTAGGCTGGTATAAATATTCATGAATTACTGTTTGTACCATAAAAATAGGGCAAGATGAATTCTGGCGTAGGAAAGTCAAATGTCCTTATTTTCACAAGACCAATCTATATTTTTTCTAAAACATGTAATACACACCTAATATGAAACTCAAACATTTGGAATCAGGACTGGGAGAGATGCAGACAAGATTTTTCTGAATTAAGAGCTTCAGGTTTTAATGAGGCCTCATCACTCAGCAAAGAAATGGGCATTCTGAAACTCTTATCAATAAAGACCTGACAATAACCAAGCCTGCAGATTCACAAGCTGTGATTCTGTGGGGTAAGTTTTCTAATTATTCTTTCAAATATTTAGAGCAGGTACTAGAAAAGATCATACTAAAGCCTAAGTACTCCAAAGATCATTTTCAACTAGATAACACACGTGTTTATTAAAGTGCCCTGGACAGAGTGGGGGCTTAAAAAACCCCTCTCCTCTCTGTTCCATCCCTTTACCTCTTGGGGACCAGATGTGACTTGGCCTATTTGCAGCAGTACATTTCCCAAAAGCATTTATCCATCAAAGGTTTGGTTTTGAACTGAAGGATAACAATGCTGAAGGCAGTTTTCAGAGCTCTTAGGAAGATGTCACCAAACAAAACATTTTTCTGTGACCACCAGAAAGAGAATCAATAATCTGTTGCTCTGAATAAGAGCCGTGACCAGATAAATGGTCAGCGTAACTCCTATATGAACTCACTGCAGACAGAAATTACTCTGAAATATGTCTAATGAGTACAGGGGAACATTAAGGCCAAACTCCCGAAGATCTCCTCCCACTGAAGGCAGCGGCCAGTACCTGAAATAGCATAGTCCCCACTCGGGGAGGCCACGGTGACGGCAGAGGCATTGCCAATGCTCTCTATAGGCCCAAGCCCCACATGATTGCTGAAGCTGAGCACCTGCCAGCCCATGACCTTGGCGAGTTGCTGAACTGCATGCACCTGATGCTGTGACATCTGCGAATGAAGAAAAGGAAACTTTATGCATCTTCACCGTGGAGATTTCCTTTGCAGTAACCTGACATCATGATTATAAACATTTTTCTTGGGGTGCTCACTGCCTAGCATGGGAATACTCCTCTGACTGTTGTGGGGAGGATCCCACCTTCCACTGCAGAGGCTAAAATGGCCTGAGCCTCATCTTCCCTGTCCACTGGCCAGCTGGAGCACAGGAACAGGACCGAAGCTTAGCCAAGTGGAGACTCCCACCTGGGCCACCGAATGTGGAGCAACATCGGAAGGAGCAGGGGGTGACTATCTTCCAGTTATCCCTTCAAATCCACTCACCACCCTCCTCTGCCCAGGGAGGATCACCCATATGGTTCCATCCTCTGGCATTGGGTTGGGTTCAGATAATGGGAACCACTCGGGTAATGGAAGCCAGAAGAATGGCGGGGAAGAGAGTAAGGTCCGGCACTTATAACCCTAGTACACTCCCCTGTGAGGTTGTATCCTGTGACAGAAGGTGTCTGCTTTTCTCAAGTGGCCTGGTCCACAGGACTCTGCTTCAGGGCACCCATAAGCCCCCCTCTTATCTCTTTGGCCTAGGACTGGTGACCACTAAGCCCCCCAGGCCTGCTTACCTGGTTATTACTAGCACTAGGTCACCACGCTCTCCCAGGTGTTCTCTGACACCCACACTTTTGTAAATCCTTAGTAATATGAGCGTGCCACCTACTTCCTGTTAAAATCCTGTCTGATGCACTCGGGCCATCTGGAGTGCATTCGGCCCCTATTGAGGAAGGAAGTAGCAAATCAGGATCTTCAAGCCTTCCCATCAATTCTGGGAGCTACCACCAGCCTTCCAATATATTTCAGTGTATGCATGCTTAAGGTGACCAAAGTCATTTTAGGTGTAAGCAACCAAGAGGTGCTGTACCTCACAAATGCCTTTCATTTACTTGGCACCAGAGTCAGGATAAAAGATTA
The DNA here is from genome assembly GCA_004024625.1 of Mellivora capensis. NCBI lineage: Eukaryota > Metazoa > Chordata > Mammalia > Carnivora > Mustelidae > Mellivora > Mellivora capensis. The sequence goes on along the minus strand of PISX010002446.1, from coordinate 134,039 downwards.
TTGCTTCTAGGATGGAGAGCATCAGTATTTTTTTTTAATTTTATATGAAATATGTGAATTTTGTGAATGGTGTATCAGCATTTCTAAACCTATGCTTTCTCCCACAACTCGGTTTTTCACTAGATCATCATAACTCCATGAAGAACATGGGAAAAATACTGTTCTTAATTTTACAGAACAGGAAAGAAAGGTCCAGAAATTTATAGTGTCACAAAGCAAACGTATGGTGAAGCTGGGACTAGAACCCAGCACTTTCGATGCTGCTCCTTAATACTGAAGAATTTTTTCTTAGCGCTTAAGCAGAATATTCCACTATTATAGCGAATGGTCACTATAGTTTTCTATCTGATCTCCTCGTGCCCTTCTCTGGTTTTCTGGGGTTTATACTTCTTCACTTTTATGAGGTCCCAAAGGGGTTGTACACCTTAGCAGACGTCAGAAATAAAAAAGTTTGTAATCTCAGAGCTGGTCCTTCATCGTCAACACAAACTAACTGGAAATAAATCTAGGACAGTTTATCAACATTTTCAGTTAGCCCATAAGTTGTAAAATGTGCACTAGAAATTAAACGACAGAAAAAAATGGCTTTCTTTTTATAACTTAATATACTTGAACTACTCCTTACTCACTTTGTTCTTTAAGCGCTACGAGACGCAGAGGCTCAGGACTTGCTGTCAACCCTTACCTGGGACAGAAGGAAATCCTGGAGCTCCTGCTCCTGATGAGACAGTGTAATCACCCTCCCATCTCTGTGCACAACTCGGATCTGCTCAACTCCGATATTCAACTGCAGCTGGATGGACCTTGATAGACACACATACTAAAAATCAGAAATGTTCAAAATTACCTTATACAGTCCCACAAACATTAAACTTTAACATCAAAGAAACAGAAAATACCAATTTGGATAACCTGGGCTAACACTCACAGGGGCAAGGTCCATAAGACTCTCTGGGGTTCGACGTAACCATCAGACTCCTGCCGGCCTCCCCGAGGCCACACTGAGCACCAGTCCGCTCAGAAGGCTGCAGGCAAGGAAGCACAGCTTGCCACCAACCACCGTCCACTGCTCTTTTTCTCAGGCAGTCCTTCCGCCTTCGCTGCAGTGAGCAGAGATCCACAATGGGCTCACGTGGGACCTGCCGTCACTTAGAAACCTCCCCAGAGGGAGCCACATGTTCTCATAACTCCATAGGCATGCTTTCCAAGGGCCCCACAAAAGATACTGCCCAATTTTAGAAGTCACCCCATCTGGGGAAATCCACAGGCATCCCTATCAGGCATTTCTAATCCTTACCAATCCAGACCCATTTTACCAGTTTGGGATCATTTTTGCCAAAAGCAATGTTGCCTAGTAACGCAGATGGCATCCTTTCTAATCAAGTTACTCGGGGACAAAAGCTAAAGAATTAACCAAAGAGCAAATTTTCATACAGAAAGGGAAAAGATTTGTTAACTCTATGCCCTCTCTTGAAACAATCCTCAAACAAGTCAGACTATGCACTCTACTAACTTGGCTTACGTCAAAGAAACTCAGAAAATAACATGCAATGACATTCTTCCAAACCAATTCACAAATTTTTAGCATAGCATATGACATGTACAAGAAACGTGAAATTCTTCAAATCTAACCATCTAGATGAATAGCTCAGAAAAAATAGCATTCTATCTTTCCATATTCAAGGGTACCTGCTTTATAGACTTTATTTTACAGTGAACATTTAGGAATAAAACATTTAAGCAATTATCTCCACAGAAGTATAATTTTAGCAAAGTAAAAGTTTACACGTTACTTTCAAAGAAAACCACAGAATTCAGAAGTCTTTAAAAAAAAAAAAGCTTATACATCTAACCAAATTTTAAGAATTCTGATGACTATTGCTAGGGGCATAGTTACAGCAGCTACTCTGAAAAAGCAATTCAGTAACATTCATGAACATTTTAAAGGTCCGTATCTTCTAGCCCAGCAATTACACCTGTAGGACTTTATCCTACAGCTAGACTTACACGTGTACAAATTATTTTGCTGGCATCCAACTAAAATGTTCAGGAGCAGAAGGCTGATTAAAAGTTGTGGTACATACAATGAACGCAATAAAGCTGTAAAAAAGAAATAAATCTGAGGTGATAAGGATGTTTATTCACCAATATAGTGCCGCTGAGTTGGAAAAAAAAAAAAAAGCACACAAACTGGGAATGACAGCTGGTATAGGGTTTCTTTTGGGGGTAATGGAAATGTTCTGGAATTAGTGATAACAGTTCTACAACATAGGGAATATACTAAAATCCACTGAACTGTATACTGGTTTTTTTTTAATTTAAGATTTTATTTATTTATTTGACAGAGATCACAAGTAGGCAGAGAGGCAGGCAGAGAGAGAGAGGAGGAAGCAGGCTCCCCGCCGAGCAGAGAGCCCGATGATCCCAGGACCCCGAGACCATGACCCAAGCCAAAGGCAGAGGCCTCAACCCACCAAGCCACCCAGGCACCCCTGTTGTTTTTTTTCTTAATTTTTTTAAATAGGCTCCACACCTAAACTGGGACTTGAACTCACAACCCTAGACTAAGAGTCAAATGCTCTACTGACTATGCTAGCCAGGCAACCCTGAACTGTATACTTTAAAACAGTGAATTTTAGGTTATGTGAATTATATCTCAATATATTAAGGCACAAAATACTGTAGGAAAAAAGCAGGAGAGACTTTCCTGGAAGGATGTGTAGAAACTGTTTTAAATGCTTGCTTTTGGGGGAGCCTGGGTGGCTTAGTCCACTAAGCACCTGACTTCAATTCAGGTCCTGATCTCGGGGTCCTGGGATCGAGCCCTGCATCAGGCTTTGTGTTCGGTGGGGAGTCTGCTTCTCCCCCTCCCTTTGCCCCCTCCTCTGCTGGCTCATGCTCTCTTGTTCAAATTAAAGAGAGAGAGAGAGAGAGAAAGAAAGAAAAGAAGAGAAAAGAATAGGAAAGGAAAGAAATGCCTGCTCCCAGAAAGTTCTGAGAGAATTACTTTGAACTTTTAAGTAGCTTAAGTTGACCCCAGCTACAAAAGATGAGTAAAGGGTGTTCTATGACTTCCTTTCCTTCCTGATGCTATCAAGGCTATGTTTATCACTCACTCTTCTTCACAGAAGTATACAACCACTGGGTCCTGTGAACCACAGTCTCACATCTGTCTGGTCTTAGATCTAAATGTAAATAACTCAACGTTGATAATTTCTTTTCTTTTCCACTCCTTTGTGCTCTTTCTCTTAACATTTTATTGTGGACCTTTTTAAACACAAACTTAAGTATATAGTACTACAGATTCTGTATGTATAGTAATATATCCAAAAGAAATATCATGAAAGTCAATGGCACCTTCACCCAGCCCTAACAGTTAAAATGCAAGCCAAACTTCTTTTATCTTACTCAACCGCTACTCTCCCACCACATCCCAAGTCACCCCAACTATTTTGTTTCTTTAGGTATAGGGGAAGAAAACCATGATTGACCTTCACCCCACCATCTTTTCCTGGAAGCTGCAAGACTGATTTCCATTGTGTATTCTTTTATCTTCTATATTCAATCTTTTAAATCATGTTCATTGACTATTTTTCATTTTTAAAAAATAGTAAATTAAAGTCTCAGTATTAAAAAAGTGCAATTTAAGGGTATTATACTTGGGGTGCCCGGGTGGCTCAGTTGGTTAAGCGATTGCCTGAGGCTCAGGTCACGATCCTGGGCTCCAGGGATAGAGTCCAGCTTAGGGCTCTCTGCTCAGCAGGGAGCCTGCTTCTCCCTCTGACCCTCCCCCCTCTCATGCGCTCTCTCTCTACCTTTCTCTCATTTTCTCTCTCATATAAATAAAATCTTTTTAAAAAAGAAAAAATACTGTGAAGATTCTTCTAAATAAGTAAATGAATGAGTGAATGAATGGGGGTATTATAACTCCCCCTATACCTGAAGGTGGTGATTTTGCTTCTGGTGTGTTTTGCTCATTGGAGAGACCACCGTGACTGGTTAGGTCTGCCTGAAACAAGCAACTAACGTTTGAAAAATAACAGGCATTCACTGGCCTTGATGAATGTTTGCTGGTGGCTCACTCAGACTGGCCTAGGGAAGGGCGCTCCCACTATATCCCACCCGTTGTTAAATGTCAGAGAGGCTCAAATGGAGGCCAAAAATGCCTTTTGTGGCTACTTGCTAATTTTATTTTATTAACTTCGTTTACTCCCCCCAGTTTTACTGAGATGTAACTGACATATGGCATTAATTAATTTAAAGGATAAGCATAATGATTTAGTAAGTGTACATATTGTGAAATGATCATCATGTATGTTAACACCCATCACCTCACATGCTACCCATTTTTCTTCTTGTGATAAGAACTTCTAAGATCTACTCTCTTAGCTACTTTCAAATATACAACGTGGTATTATGAACTATCTTCACCATGCTATGCACTGCATCCCAGAACTTGCAGGTTATAACTGGAAGCTTGCACCTTCTGAACAGCTTTACCCATTCTGCCCCCCACCCACCCCGCACCCCTGCCATGTCTGGCAACCAATCTGTCCTCTGTATGTTAGCTTGTGATCTGTGAGTGTAAATCAGGAACAACACTTCTCTGTGAACGGTGGGGTCAAAAGTCATTTCATGCCCTTCACGGACACAGCTCTCAGCCCCATTTTAAGGGCACAATCATGAACTGGATTAGATTGAGTTTAGCACCATGCCATAGTTCTGTGGCTATGAGAGCCACAAAACTCAGGCTATTCTAGGCACAATATGGAGAGTATAGGCTCCACTATAAATGGTCCTACTCACTTCAAATACCCCAGCTTCATGACCACAGCCCCCAGCCAGCAACTCAAGCAGATCAGCCTATGGTGTGGTAGCTTCCCCCTCAAGGAGGAGGTTGTTTTTGTTTGTTTGTTTGTTTGTTTGTTTTTACAACTCAGACACGTGACATTTACATACCAGGGACAATTTCAGACATTCTTACCTCTCATCCTGATGCTCTACACTTGATGAAATTTCCCCGAATGTTATGTCACCATAGCAAATAAAATCCAAAAATCTCAATGTAATCACTCAACAAACATCAGCACATAAAAGCAACTTAACATTTTAAATGAATGACTTATTTTTGACACTTACTTGCATATCTGTTCATAGCCTTGTGACGTGATTAAAACCTTCACGCTAGACTCATAGACATCATTAATATTGGACCAGTGAGCCTGTATCTGCGGGTCCTCAATGCGACTTGCTAAGCTGTCAATGGTCGCAGCAGTTCTTTTAAAGAGAAGAAGTCAACATTTTCAAAAAGGCACCATATAAGCCAGTAAGATTATAAACACTTATCAAGGGACGCCTGGGTGGCTCAGTTGGTTAAGTGGCTGCCTTCGGCTCAGGTCATGATCCCAGCATCCTGGGATCGAGTCCCACATCGGGCTCCTTGCTCGGCGGGGAGCCTGCTTCTCCCTCTGCCTCTGCCTGCCACTCTGCCTGCCTGGCTCGCTCTCTCTCTGACAAATAAATAAAATCTTTTAAAAAATAAATAAATAAATACTTATCAATGTTATGGCTACATGAAAACAAGAGGACTACTTTTCAAAAATACCACATTTGAAAAGCAGAGACTTTTCTTTAAAGAAAAAAAAAGTCAGATGAGGGGACGAGAGCCCTCTTCAGGCTGCCTGGCGCAGGTGCTCAGCGCCCCACTGTGACACGCGCTCTCGCATGGGCTGACTTCCTCTGAACTCCAATTTGTTTTCTCTCAGGAAGGCTTACCAGAACACAGGGAAGAAAGGTACTCTTAGGGTACAAACCTCAGCTCTATAAAAAGAACATACACCACTCACAGATGGCAGTCCTTGGTCCCTGGTAACACAGGACACGCCCACAACTGAGGCCCATCACTCACGTGATGACAACTGTTTTTTCTGAGAAGCCAGCGAGACTTTGTGCACAACGAAAATCTTACACTCCAAGAAAGATAAATACTATACGTACACATGAGAGAGAGGATTCAAGTCTGTGTGTATGCACCAATGACCCTGTCAAATACATACCATTATTATCCCTATTTTTCAGTCCAGCCATGTTTAGTAATGTGCCTAAGGTTACACAGCCGTGAACTGGGGCACAAAACTGGTAGCCTAACTCCAGAGCCAAAAACCCAGGGGTATAACCCTACAGCCAGTAATCGTCCTTTTTATATACGCTAATCAACAGCCACTGCCCAGAAAAAGCATAAATCATGAAAGCTAAACAAACTATTGAAGGTCCTTGGGTTCCAGTTTTCTGATTCTAGCACTTGATTGGGAAGAGAAGGAAAAAGCCAGAAGAAATGCAAACAGCCACCGAGGTCAAGGGGCATTGGGATCCGTTCTTTTACTGCTTCTGCTCTGGTACGGGTTTCTTTCAATCCCTTAACTTTCTCTTCCTTTCCTGGGACTCGTTTCCCTGAGAGTGCTTCAAAAATTCCTAGGGCAGATTGGGCTATATCCGAGAGCGTTCATTCTCATATTGTGTTTCAACAAACTGGAAATAAAAAGTATCTGGCAATTGAGAATTGGTAAAAGAAATCAGGAACTATTCACAAGATGAGATATTACGTAGCTATTAAAATATCTCTGAAAAACATTAAATGTAAAATTTAAAAACTTTACAATATTAAGTGAAGGCAGGACATAAAATTTTATGATTCCAGATTTTCTATTTTTTTTTTTAAAGACACACACACACCCTGGCGCACACACATCAAAACACATGAGCAGTCGGTCTTGCTGTGTATGGTATTGATACAGATGAGGCTGATACACTGGAACATCACTTTTGTAAGTGGAGGAAAACGGGAGCATTTTGCAAGCTTTGCTGCTTCCAAGACTGTGACTAATACCCTGAAATGCATAATGATTCTAAAAATAGCTACTTCTATGCCCCTGACTTTTGGGTAAAGGTTTCTATAATTGAAATGCACACATGGAGGGGTACCTGGTTGGCTCAGTGGGTTAAGCCTCTGCCTTCAGCTCAGGTCATGATCTCAGGGTCCTGGGATCGAGCCCCACATCGGGCTCTCTGCTCAGCAGGGAGCCTGCTTCCTTCTCTCTCTGCCTGCCTCTCTGCCTACTTGTGATCTCTCTCTGTCAAATAAATAAATAAAATCTTAAAAAAAAAAAAAGAAATGCACACATGGAAGGAACAATAGTAATCTACCATATTTGATTTTTTATAAGGAACTTCTGCATACATTGTTTAATTTGATCCTAAGACCAGACTCCTGTATCCTTAACTGACAGAGAAACACGCAGAGGGCCACAGACATGAAAACCAAAGTTAGTTAGCAGGTAACTGAGCTCTGGCTTAAGACACATTTTTTTACTCCAGAAGCACCACCTTATCTTCTCTAACACATCTTCCTAATTCATTTTACTAAAAGCTGCAGACATTAAGTTTCCACTCAAAGACTACAAACTAATGCGCCATTAAAACCAGGACTTGTGTTAGTAGGAAAAAATGAAAATCAAAAGCTATCACCCAGAGCAGAGTGGGCCCATACCTGAAGGTCTGGAGTTCTAGCCAGGCACAATTTTGAAAAGTAAAAACAGCCCTCTTCACCAAGTACTAAAAATAAAATACAAGAGCACCTCCAGCACTTGAAAAAGATACACTGAGGTCAGATCTTGCTAAGTTCTTTTGTAAATGATGTGTACAGAAGATGAGCGTGAGGTTTGGAGCTACACAGACCTGGAAGCAAATCCTGATTCTGCCACTCTCTTCATCTGTCTAACTGAGAGGGAGCTACACAACTTCTCTAGGCTTCAACCTTCCCATCATGAAAATGGGCTCACACCACAGAGAAGAAGAGCTAGGTAAGTCAACATATGGGAAAGTGCCTTCTAAAAGGAAGTGGGACAGACAAAACATAGGGAAAGCTCCAAGAAAAGATTAAAATCAGTTCAGGAACAGGTTTCTGGTGGATGGGTCACCGAAGAAGGTGAGGAGTTCTAAGGCACATTCCTAGCGAGGTGTCTTTCAAAATTGTAACCAATGTCAGAAACTGTCTCAAAAGCGACATGAGCCCTAGAGCTCAGACTTCTCCAAACCTGACAGGACCATCCCCAGATGCAAACGCTCTACCTGCAGTCACCCTCCTCTTCCCCGGAAAGAAGGTCATCTCATGGCAAAAATAATGTGTATAAGGTAACTAATAAAGGAAAAATGACTATAGTTTCCAAGAAAAATAGCTGCTTTATTCATCCTTACCTGCTCCTCAGGAAAATATGCTTTGCTTGTTTAATGATTTTTTCTAGAAGCCCTTCACTGGACTGTAGTGAATTAATTTCATTTTTATCAAAAGCCTGAGGACCTGAAAGTCTCATTCTCTTGTGACCAAAAGGGGCACTTGCTGGATGAGGCATCACAATGGAACTCAAGGTCTGTTTATGAAACTGTAACAAGAAGAGCCATTTATTATTAATTTTTTTTGTTGAAGTATAATTGACAACTTAGATTAGTTTAAGGCACAAGACATGACTTTTGTATATGTGGTAAAATGATTCATAACAAGTCTAACTAACTTCTGTCACTATAAAGTTACAAATTTTTTAAAAAGTTCTTAAAAAACAACTACTGCTTATACGTTAAAGGCAGGGGAATACATACTTCTGTGAAGCTTCTCAGGGGGTTCTTTTGAAATTAGCCTAAACTGTGAGCCAGCCCCCTGGAAACACAGTTCTAGATAACCTGAGTAGAATACATCCTGAAACAACCCAACTCTCCTGTTCACAGGCTCTGGAAAGACACCGTCCCCATCACACAACCGGAATCACCCTTCCCACTCTTCCTACGTGCCTAGACGTAACCTGTGGTGTATTTCCACCACCACAAGCGATGCTCAGGGACAGACTGATAATCCTGCTTATCTGTGTGTTCCCCTACCACAGAGCAAGGATCCTGCACATCACAGACAGTGACGGTCACAGAGAGGAGCTTGTGCACGTGTGCTACACCAGACATGCCTCCCACCATGCAAGAAGGAACATTTCGCTCATTACCTCTCTAATTAGTAGATGCAAATTATGCTCTAAGACATAAAGATGGTCTTCCGGACTTGGCTTCTCAGTAGTGGACTTTTGGGATTTCTTATCATTTGAGGAATGGCACAAAGAAATCAGTAACTGCAAGCCTATTTATAAAAAGAAGCAGGACAGAGGCAAATCAACCAGACATAGGGACACACGGTTCTCTTCAAAAAGTACAATCACAGCCTGTTCTCAAAAGATCCATTCAAAACTGAAGATCAGGCTTCATGATTAACATTTTCAGACCAAAATGACTATCCGTGAGGGGCGCGTGGGTGGCTCAGTGGGTTAAAGCCTCTGCTTTCGGCTCAGGTCATGATCCCAGTGTCCTGGGATCGAGTCCCACATCGGGCTCCTTGCTCGGCAGGGAGCCTGCTTCTCCCTCTGTCTCTGCCTGCCACTCTGTCAGCCTGTGCTTGCTCTCTCTCTCTCCCTCTCTGACGAATAAAATAAATCAAAAAAAATTTTTTTTAAAAATTAAAAAAAAAAAGAAGATACATCTCAGAATTTATATAAAAAACAAGCACACAGCTAACTACAAATTGATCTCTGAGGCAGGTCTGACTACTGTTGAGTAATATCCCAATTTCCACAAATTTAAGAATATTATAGATACTGAATAACCACTGTTATTTCGACAGCAAGACAGGATCCCTGAAAATGTCTTCCATAAATGGTGTTAGCACAGTCCTCACAGCCACTGTTGCCAAGTAACAGCGTTACTGGTACAAATGTTTAACATACACTGTTTAAAATCCAGGAGTTACACTACTTAGGACACAGGACAGAATGAGGTTTATCCCGCATGCTTTATGAGCTACCATTATCGCTAGGAGGCTGCCTCTTTGCTCTAACTGTTCCCCCGACACAGCCAAATATATAGTTACCCCACTCTGTCCTACTTCCCAAGCCACAAAATCCTATTTGCAAACTCGAAAGGGTTGGCTGCTCTTACTTGGAAAGGGCTGAGAGATAATCTGGTTTTTCACCACAATGTGAGGGATCTGTGACTTAATTTGAACAGCTTCCCGAGAGAGCTGTGCAAAAATTTCTTTACACAAGAGAACGTTTTGTGCTGCTTCTAATTTCGTCTGCCAGTGTGGGGAACCTGAAAGACAGGAGACATATGTATATATCAGTTATCTAACTATATTACACATGAATTAACTTAAATGGTGATCTGAATACATATATCAAAAGCTCAGAAAACACTATACCAGAGCATATTGTTTCCAAAATACAAAAATTCTCCTTTCTTTTACACAGAGAAAATTGGTGAAGAAGTTCAATCTTAAAACAAAAACAAAAACAAAAAAAAACAAAACAAAACACTGCACAGCTATTCACTAATGTTTAATGAACAGGTTATAAATAATAAATTTCCAATTGTTCTTACTCTGAAGTACCTATTTTCCCCTCTACATTTATCATCAGTTTATTTGGAAACAAAAGCTCAGACACAACTAGAAGTTACAGGACAGAACATAACCACACCTGGTTTGGATTTGGGCAAAGGTCGTTTAAAGAGGTTGACTGTGCCCAGATCACCTATGTCTGGAGCTTGTTTCTGAATTGAAACCTATGGGACAATAAAAACATGAAAAGGTGTTAGCAAATTAACTTCTGGTAAATAATAATTACTTAAAATACTTGACAAATACCTTGATATAGGCAGACCCTTCTAAATCGCTAGGAATCTGAACATCAAGAGGACAGTAATCTTCAGGTATCTTCTTATCCAGATCAATATCTGTATTCTTTATTACTTCAAATGTACCATGATGGGGAAAGAGAGATCCTAATGGGGTATTAAAAATAGGAAAATAAGAACCAGTTAACACATTAATTTAACATACATTAGTAAATAAATACTATTTCACTGAATATAACATTACTGAATCATAAATTAAACTCCCACCCAAAATGTGTTTGGGGGGGCATGGGGAAAGGGTAGTAAGCAAAGGGAATAAAGGAAGCAGGAAAAAAACGTATTTACCTTAAAAAAAGAAAGAAAAGAAAAAGAAAAATCGTAAAGGAAAAAACAAAAAGGCTTTGTCATCCTGAACTCATCTTCAGAGTAGGATTCTACCTTCAGAATTCAGAATTCCTCAATTCACATCAATGCTGAGACACTTAGGTGCTCCAGTGTCTTGACTTAAACCACCTCAACTTGAGCGCTATTGATGGGGGTTGGAGGGGCAATAATGGCTTACTTTGGCAAATGAGTCCTTTTAAAATATGACTCTACTATTGTTATCACGATGATCACAGCCAGGGCTCCTTGCTTCATCCCTTGACATTCAAAGCTTTTATTCTACTGAGCTGTAAATCTTGTAAACATTTACTGTATAGCTTCTCTGAATAGCCCTTAGTAGCTTACAAGCCATTACCATGACTACCTCCAAAAACCTATTACAGCTCAACAACAAAGAATTATACAAGATGTGAATTCAAGCTCATCAAATTGTGGTACACTGCCAACAAAATATATTCCTGCAGCCTTGGCTGAATGGGAGAAAAAGGCAGCAAAGTGTTTTCACTGCTCTCTCTCTTTTGCCCAGGATGTGAAAACAGCTTAGATGACTTAGGGGAGAAAAAAAGAATTAAGATAAAATGGAAGAATTTTTTTCCTTTTATCATTGGTATTTAAGGGTTACAGGTAAGCTCCTAATTGAGAAGATATTTAGTCTCTTGACTAAAACGTCATTTATGGTTTAATATGTGTTAACATATAAACTCAATCTTTAGAGTTTCTGTTAAATGTACTGATCAAGCGGGATTTATTCTAGGCTGCAGGAGTGGTTCAATATTCACAAACAAGACGATGCACCACATCAATATATGAAAGGATGAGATCCTCTCAATAGATGCACAAAAAGCATTTGAAAAAATATAGCAAACATTCTTGATAAAAACCCTCGAGCAAGTAGGGAGAGATAGAACATACCTCAACATGATAGAGGCCATGATCAAAAGACCCACAGCTACTATCACCCACAATGGGGAGAAACAGAGCTTTTCCTCTACTCTCAAGAACAAGACAGGGATGTCCACTCTCACCACTACTATTTAACATAGTATTGGAAGTCCCAGCCTCAGCAATCAGACAACAGGAAGAAATAAAAGGCATCCGAATCAGCAAGGAAGACGCCAAACTTTCACTATTTGCAGATGACATGATGCTTTATTTAGAAAACCCAGAAAGACTCCACAAAAAAAATTGTTAGAACTCATACATGAATTCAGCAAAGTCATGGGATAGAAAATCAACAAAGAGAAATCTGTTGCACTTCTATATACCAATAAGCAGCAAAAGAAAAAGAAATCAAGGAATGATCCCATTTACAATTGCACTGAAAACAGTAAGATACCTAGGAATAAACCAAATCAAGGAGGTAAATGAACCACAGAACACTTATAAAAGAAACTGAAGAGGACACAAAGAAATGGAAAAACAGTCCATGCTCATGGATTGGAAAAACAAACATTGTTAAAATGTCTATAATACTGAAAGCAATCTTCACATTTAACGTAATCCCTATTGAAATACCACCAGCATTTTTCACAGAGCTAGAACAAACAATCCTCAAATTTGTATGGAACCATAAAAGATCCTGAATAGCCAAAGCAACCCTTAAAAAGAAGAGCATAGCTGGAGGCATCACATTTCCAGATGTCGAGCTGTATTACAAAGCTGGAGTCATCAAGACAGTATGTTACTGGCAGAGAAACAGGCCCACAGATCAACAGAACAGAACAGAAAATGCAGAAACGGACCCATGTAATCTTCAACAAAAGCAAAAATGAACTAATGGGACTCCATTAAGATAAGAGCTCCTGCAGAGTGAAGGAAACAATCAACAAAACTAAAAGGCAACTGATGGAATGCGAGAAGATATATGCAAACAACATACCCAATAAAGGGTTAATTTCCAAAATTTATGAAGAACTTATCAAACTCAACACCCTAAAAAAAACAAGTAATCCAGTCAAGAAACGGGCAGAGGACATGAGTAGACATTTTTCCAAAGAAAACATCCAAAATGGCTAACAGATACATGAAAACTTGCTCAACATCACTTGGCATCAGGGAAATACAAATCAAAACCACAATGAGATACCACCTCACACCTGTCAGAATGGCTAAAATTAACAAGTCAGGAAAAAGCAGGTGTTGGCGAGGATGTGGAGAAAGGGGAACCCTCTTACACTGTTGGTGGGAAAGCAAGCTGGTGCAGCCACTCTGGAAAACAGTATGGAGGTTCCACAAGATGTTAAAAATAGAGCTTCCCTATGACCCACCAATTCCACTAGGTATTTACCCAAAAGATACAAAAATACAGATTTGAATGGGGCACGTGCACCCTGATATTTATAGCAGTGTGTGTTGTTAACAACAGTCAAATATGGACAGAGCCCAAATGTCCATCAACTGATGAATGGATAAAGATGTGGTACACACGCGCGCGCGTACACACACACACACACACACTCTCAAATATTACCCAACCATCAAAAAGAATGAAATCTTACCATTTGCAACAATGTGGATGGAACTAGAGTGTATCGTGCTAAGCTAAATAAGCTGGTCAGAGAAAGACAAATACCTTAACATTATTTCACACATAAGTGGAATTTAAGAAACTAAACAAATGAGCATAAAGGATTGGGGGGGGGGGGTGGAATGAGAAACAAATCCTAAGAGACTCTTAATGTTAGAGGGCTGGTGAGGGAGGTGGGTGGGGGATGGGTTAGATGGTGGTGGGGATTCAGGAGGGCACTTGTTATCATGAGCACTGGGTGTTGTATGTAGTGATAAATCACTGAATTCTATTCCTGAAACCAATACTGCATTGTATGTTAACTAACTAGAATTTAAATAAAAATCTGGGGGAAAAAATCAGTATAAAAATAAAATTTTTGCTAAATGTACTCAAAGGTAACTATATAAATAGTTTAAATTCAATTCTATAAATATATGTCTATGATAAAAGTAATTCCAGCTTATCAGGTTTATGTGCACAGAAATTAAAACTTCAAAATGTAACACATAACCGAGAAACAATATATTATACAATATGTAACATTCTAGTCAATCCTGTATAGTTTTTTGACACACTGTAGTTTAAAAGCATAGTTTTTAACAGTGATCTATACCTGCACTTCTGTAGCTCAGATCTCCCAGAATCTTATCCCCAACTTTTCTGAGTTTCCAGTGTTGCCGTAATCTCAAAAGCTCAGAGTTGAAGTCTCTTTGCAGCTTATTTTCTTGGTTTTCAGTAACTGATTTGGTCAGTCTTTCTGCCCCCTTCAACAGGATCTGGGCTGCTCCAGCAAGCGACTTCTTTTTCGATATCAACTGCAGTGTCTGCGGATTCTATCAGAAACAATAGTGTAGTTCTGTATTTTTAAACGATTTCAACATTCTCTTAATAATAAAATACCTACTGAAGAGAAAACAGAGAAATTAAAGACAATCAGGTAACACTGTTTTTTGAAAGATAACCACCTTAACCTATTTCTCTGATCAACTCAAATAAACTTAGGTTAAACCACAAACACCACACTGGACTACAAATCAGAACTTACGCCAGCTCTGCCCAGCTTGGATGGGGTTCCCCTCTCAGGCTGTGCACATGCCCACCCCAACCCATGTGTACATCCTTTTGTGGCGCTCATTATACTTCTGGTCAAAGTCTGTAATCCCCACTCGAAGGTCATCCACATGACGGTAAAACCTACCATGTCCAAAGACCCTAGAACAATGCCCAGCACATAATACTTGATTTCTGGAATAAATAAATGACCTCAGTGAGTACAGCTGTAAAATTATCTAACATTAGGGCAAGCTACTAACGTGCCTTTGGAACAAAGACTGAAGCCACACAGCATAAAAATTAATGCACTTTACCACATGCTGATTTTTGGAAAACTGATGTGAAATCATAAATATAAATACCCAAGATCACCACCAATCTGTGCACTCCGGTCACCAGATACACTTCGAAGAAGACAAATTTAATATAAGAAAGGTTGACTGTGTGAGTCAAAATCACCAAGTCTCATACATTGTAATAATCTTTTGACCATATTAGGAGACCTAATTCTAAGTTTCCGGAGCGCTAAGGAAATTCCTGGAGACTCCTGGTGGGAAGAGCATGGGAAGGTAGCAAAGGCTGTGGGCTCGGAATAAGGTGCTAGTGTTCTTGTCTTGGCTGCTAACCACGGACTTCACTGCATCTGAACACGTGGGCCTCAGTTGTCACCCCGTAAAACAAAGGAAGCAGACTGAATAGTCTTCCAGCACAATGTTTCTGGATCCTGAAACTATTACCACATGAGCAGTTCTATTCAATTCACTTCACTTACAAAAGGGTAAAAACAACGGTTACTTCCTCTCCTTGCCACTAACCTGGTCATGGACCTGATGCTTGATTTCAAGAACCTCCTAAGTGGCCTCCCTGATCTCAGGCTCTTCATGCACCAATTCCTCCTTCTGTTGTCTTTCACCTTCTAATGTTCAAACACTGGACATGCTCTTCATCAAACCTCAACAATCTTACCTAGCTTTCAGTTGCTTCCATAATTTGGCCTAATTTTTCTAACCAGGCCCCAAAAAGAGGTTGAAGGGGAAAACTGAGACTTGCAGAAGAATCACTTGTTGAAGGACCCAGGGCTAGTGAGGGCAGAAGCAGGATTTGAACCCAGGTCAGTCTGCCTCCAGAGGCATTTTATCATCACGTTTTTGTGTAATACACTACTAATCAATGACCCAGGCTGTAATAATCTGTTAAGAACTGGGAAACTTCAGGGACTCCTGGGTGGCTCAGTCAGTTGGTGGCCAACTCTTTTTCAGCTCAGGGTCATGGGATCAAGCCCTACATTGGGCTCCATGCTCAGCATGGAGTCTGCTTGTCCCCTTCCCTCTGCTCCTCCTCGGGCTCCTGCTCTCAATCTCTCTCTAAAATAAATAAATAAATCTTAAAGGTGGGGGGAGATTTGGTAAGCTTTAATTACACTTAATTACATTTATTACATTATTAATGAAACGTAACTCTTCTGAAGGTCACAGGGCCATTAATAAAAAAGTAAGTAAAGGAGATGCTATTTTTAATGCCAGTTTGTTTTGAACCTGTTAGTCTTTAGATCTTCATCTTGACTTAATTTTGCATGAAAGGTAAAGGAGACAGTAGGCCCATAGCCCGAGAAGTGGTCCTGGGACTTAATAAAATGGTACCATTATTCAGCTGAAGCCCACACATACCTGTTTTGGAGGGAGTGCGTCCTGAGAGACTGGATCAAGAGTCATAAATTTTTTATCCCTAACAATACTGAGGACATCGTAGAGAACACACATCTCTGTTAGGGCACTTCTCAAGTTGTTTCTCACGGAGTCCCAAGGCCAAAGAGAAGGCTGAAATTTTACCAACCCTAAAAAGAGAAAGGAAAAAAAAAATTCACAGGTATGAGTTATACTGACTAGAAGACAAATCTTATTTAGATGTTACAAGTATGAAAGAAGAAACAATGACTTATTTCAAATCATTTCCTGTTTTATACCATTCTGTCTACCCTTTCTTGAATCTCTGTAAATATTTAAGTTAGCATTTCCTATAATGGCAAAACAAATTTGGTATCTAATTTCCACATATTGCAGTATGTTTTAAATTTATACAAATAACCTTTTTCTACCAGATCTTAAAACTTGAATAATTGGAGGGCATTTCCAAAATATTTTAAAGTACAAAAATACAGGGATGCCTGGGTGGCTCAGTTGGTTAAGCGGCTGCCTTCAGCTCAGGTCATAATCCCAGCGTCCTGGGATCGAGTCCCACATCGGGCTCCTTGCTTGGCAGGGAGCCTGCTTCTCCCTCTGCCTCTGCCTGCCACTCTGCCTGTGCTTACTCGCTTGCTCTCTCTCTGTCTCTGAAAAATAAATAAATAATATCTTTTTAAAAAATTTTAAAAAAAGTACAAAAATACAAATAACCTATAATGGCAACATTCAGATACTAAACAATGTTAACATGCCTTCCAACCTCTGAAATCATTTTGCTAAATTTCACCACTACATGCTCACTGCCTAGAGTTCAAATAGAGTTATAGAGCAAAAAAGTAAAAGTTTTCCTTTATTCCCCACCCCTAATTTTCTCCCCTCCTGAGAGGTAATCAGTATTGACAGTTGGGGTGTGCCCATGCAAATGCTTTTCAATTCATTTACATATATTTACTTCCATTTTTCTATTACTTGTTTTTTTTCCAATTACTATGTCCTAGAGAGACTTCCATGCCAGCACATATAAATCTATTTAATTCTTTTAACTCCGTTTGACATTCTGGAGCATGGATATTATATACAGTAAGTTTAACCATTCCTACTTCATGGACAGGTAGGTTGGTTTCACTAATGCTAGTAGTGGTAAACACGTTGAACACACATCTGTGTACAACTTTTTCTGAAAGCTAAATTCCTAGCTGTGATTTAGTGGGTCAAAGGAGATGCATATTTAACACTTTTGACACATACTGAACTGCAGAACTGGCTTCCAAAAAGGTCTTACCAATTCACATTCCCAACACAGATATTAAGTCTTTTAAGTTGATGCTAATGGTATGCACGAGAATAGTGTTTTAATATTTTAATTTGCCTCTCCCTACTAGTAAGATCTGATGTCTTTTTCAGCCAGCTGTTTATACCTTCAGGCTATTTTTCCAGTGAATTGTCTCTTTTTCTCCCAGTTTGCAGGGAATCTTTGAACATCAGGGACAGCAATCACTATGTGTCCAATAGGTTGCCAATAGTCTTCCCAGTCTCTCATTTTCTTTGTTGGTGGCACCTTTTAATCATTACTTTAATCAGGAGTGTGAAATATGAGATAGTATCTATATTTTACTCCCAAATGGACCCCCAACTGTCCTAACACCACTAGCTCGACAACCCATCTTTAAATTCCTATTTACACAGGGTCTGTTGTACATACCCAAATCAAGAATTGTATTTTTTAATCCCTGATAATAATGAGAATCCAAAACCCACTCACATTTTTTCTACTATTCTCTCCTAATTAGCCTCCCTCTTTTCAGTTTTCTTTTCCCTGCTACAACGGATCCAGAGTAATCTTTTTAACTTCCAAAAGCTATCAGCTGTTTTTCTAATAAAACCCAAATGCTTATCTGGGCCTGGTGGCTCGACACGATTTGGCCCCCGCCTACCTCTTAGACCTGACCTCAAATTCCAGGCAACACAGACCTCTCCCTTTTCAGCAGGTGTTATCAGCATCATCCCCATTGCTCAGGGAAGCAAAGTAACTCGGACAATAACGGCAAGAGCAGCGATATGAACCGCAGGCCTCTTAACCAAGTGTGCCACATTACAGACTTGAGCGCTTCATCAGTGAGTGTCTCAAATGCTCCAACTCGAGAAACGGTGCAGGAGGATAAGGAGTATTAAGAGGCAGGCATCGCCCTAAACTGTCCAGCTGCGAAAAGACCCCAGTGAGCAAGATCACTATTCCGCACGGTAGTGTTCAGACACCCACGCAACCACATCTCTCCCCGCGCGGGAGAGCTGGAGTGGCATTACGTGGGCGGGTACCGGGGGCCCCCAGACCCGCCGGCGGCCGAGAGCAGCACACTCGGGCCTTACCTTCCTCATCGTCCTGGTCCGCGCTGGACCCGGCGCCAGCCCAGTCCTGCGCGTCGCCCTCCGCCCCCGCCGCCTCCTCCTCCTCGGAGCCCGAACCCTGGCTGAAGTCTATCCGCTGGGCCAGACGCGCCAGGTTCTGCGACATGGACAGCGGCTGCAGGTACGTCTCAGTGCCATCCAGGCCCACCTCCTGGACCTGCTTCTCGCAGGCCGACTCGATGCTGATGCGCACAGCGCGCACTCCAGACATGCTGGCGGCGTCGGGGGTTGGCGTCGGGAGGACGCCCGCGCAAGCAGAAACCCGAGATGGGAAGCAGAGGCGCCTCCGACGAGAGCCCGCAAGCCGGGAACCACGGTACCTCCGCGGACCTCGGAAAACGAAACACAGCTGACGGGCGGGAAACAAAGCCCAGGGCCAAGCGACTTTCCCAGAATGCACCGCAGTCCCCTGGCCCGGCTCGGAGTCTCCTGAAGGCGCCGCCGGCGCTCTGGGCTTCCGGGGCAGCGCTTCCGGCTTTCCCCGCGCGGCGTAGGGAAAAACTTCCTGGTCTATAGGCGGCGTGGCTGGGAGTGGGAGGGAGGAGGGGGAGGAGGGACCTCGGTGCCCAGGGCGTGGATTGGCTGTGCGCGGTGTCCGTCTGCATTTTAAAGTGCTACTTGCTTCAAGTGATGGAGTATGTGTGGGAAGTTCAAGAAGGCCGAAGAGAGGTAGGGAAAAAGGAATGAATGGGTCCCTGGGTCTTCGTGATTAGAGTTCCTCTGACAATAATGATATTTGAGAGTTTACACCTAGAGAAACATGTCTGAAAAGTTATAAAATAAGGACGTAATTTGAGGAAAAACATAAATCGTGCTTATCACTACTAAAATTGTACTGTGTAAGGGCCTATTCATCCAGAGCAGCCCCACCCCGGTTGAACTGCCATTTTGTTGTAAAACTTAAATTGACCTTGCCCCCCCACAACTTACTTAAAAATGAGTCCCGAAAACCAGCCCCAGGTAACAAAGCCCAAATACAAGGGTGGCTCAGGTCAGGTGGAGACATCCTATCAGTGGGGGGTTGCAAACTGTCTCCCTAGCTACCACGGAGTATGGGCCCCACCCTTTGGGAGCCTTTTGGGCGCCAATCCTAACCAAGGTGATAGGCTGGGTCAAATGTCTACTATAGGGTAAATTGTGATTCAGCTGGTCACCTAGCATCACTGTGCAGCTTTCTCTGTGTGTTACAATTTCATTGGCCACCTGTGCGTGGCCAGGCCCAACCGCATGGCCTTTGCCCTTAAAGCTAGTCCGTAAAGGAGAGCAGGGTTGGCCTCTCTGTAAGAGGCAGCCCTGACCGGTATGTTTGATGGTCGGTTTGATTCTTGATGCTTTGGGGCATAACATACCGCACAATTAGTTTATTATGTTTTCCTCTTAGCTGTAACTGTTATGCCCCAATAATGGGTCCGTGATTAAAGGAGCGAGACTGATACAAAGCGAAGGTCAAGCAAAGCTTTATTTCACGCCAAGCATCATCAAACCTACCGCCAAACATACCGGTCCATACCGGTTGGGGCCGCCCCTTACAGAGAAGTTGACCCCACATGCGGTTGGGCCTGGCCGTGCACAGGTGGCCAATGAAATTGTAACACACAGAGAAAGCTGCACAGTGATGCTAGGTGACCAATTGAATTACAATTTACCCTATAGTAGACGTTTGACCCAGCCTATCACCTTGGTTAGGATTGGTGCCCAAAAGGCTCCCAAAGATCGGGGCCCATACTCCGTGGTAGCCAGGGAGACAGTAAGCAACCCCCCCCACTGATAGGATGTCTCCACCTGACCTGAGCCACCCTTGTATTTGGGCTTTGTTACCTGAGGCTGGTTTCTGGGACTTGTTTTTAAGTAAGTCCCCTGGGGGAAGGGGAGCAGGGACAGTTTAAGGGTTAAACAACAAAGTTATTGTTTTATTGCTTAACCTCAGTGGAAGCCTCTGGCTAAAATAAAAATATAAAATAGGTCCTTACAGTAACCTCCTGGAGAGCGACTATCTCCAAGAAGCTTAATAGACACTGGCACGTAATCTGAGCTTAATTTTTATTTCATGCCCGAGTAACTGAGAAGTAGTAGTACTTTATTTTTTTAAAAGATTTTATTTATTTGACAGAGATCACAGGTAGGCAGAGAGACAGGCAGAGAGAGGAGGAAGCAGGCTCCCTGCTGAGCAGAGAGCCCGATGTGGGGCTTGATCCCAGGACCCTGGGATCATGACCTGAGCTGAAGGCAGAGGCTTAACCCACTGAGCCACCCAGGTGTCCCATAAGTAGTACTTTAAAAGATGAAGAAGCAATTATATAACTTCAGTCTGAGTCCCCAAGAATATGTCATTAGTATTAATTCCACAGAGGAGACTAGATTATATTACAAAACTCTAAGGAATTATGTATTTATCATTTTTTTAAGGATTTATTTATTTGAGAGAGAGAGTGCATGAGTGGGGCGGAGGAGCAGAGAGAGAGGGAGAAGCAGACTCCTGCTGAGCAGGGAATGGGACACTGGGCTGGATACCAGGACCCTGAGATCATGACCTGAACCAAAGTCAGACCCTTTACTGGCTGAGCCACCCAGGTGTCCTAGTAGCATTTACCATTGATGAGGGATAGAAGCAGAAAAATGTTCACCTTTAGCCCAAAAGGCTGACCTATAGCCTAGATAGCTTTGATAAGGATCAAACCGGAGCTGGCTCATACATTCTTAAGGGGTGTCATTGACTCCCTTTAATTCTTTTTTTTTTTTTAAGACTTTATTTATTTATCTGACAGAGAGAGAGAGAGATCACAAGCAGGCAGAGAGGCAGGCAGAGTGAGAGGGGGGAAGCAGGCTCGCCGCCAAGCAGAGAGCCCGACGCGGGGCTTGATCCCAGGACCCCGGGATCATGACCTGAGCCGAAGGCAGAGGCTTCAACCACTGAGCCACCCAGGCGCCCCCATTGACTCCCTTTCGATCTCACCCATAGTTAACATCGAGCTGACTGACAAGCACCAGAGAAATCTTGAAAAAGATTTTTGAAAAAGAAGTCTCAAGAATTCATTAATTCTTCCTTTCTTTCCTTTCTTTCAGAGAGAGAGAGTGTGCGAGTGGGTTGGTGGGGGGGCAGAGAGAGGGAGAGAGACTTAAGCAGGCTCCGTGCTTAGTAAGGACCCAGAGGTAGGACTCTCATGACCCTGAGTTCATGACCTGAGCCAAAATCAAGAGTCAGATGCTTAACTGAGACACTCAGGTGCCCCTCAAGACTTTCTTCCTGACCATTTGTGGCCCCCATCAGTCATGAGTCTTCTCAAGTTTTGTACTGACCAAGATATTATTTAAGTTTTTTATTTCCTTTCCTAAGATATTTAGGAAAATAGGATTGCGAATGTGTCAGTCTCTACCAAAACAATGTATGGGGGTATCTGTTAGGAATGTGAATTTTCAAAAGAGAGACCTATTTTTTGGAAGCTCAGCTGTGATTCTTATGCACAATCATGTTTGAGAAACACTGTACTCTCTATGCATGTTTGTAAAAGGTTTTAACTTTAAAATTTGATTAATATTTATCATTGGCTCTATTGGAGCCCATAACTGTGCTAAGTGTTTTAATCCTATTTCTTATTTCACCTTTTTAAGGTTCTTGTACTTCTGCATTTTGGTCCTGGCATCTGTTTTCTTATCTGGGTTAGGGCACACACCCAAGAATCAGAATCTAGGCTGGGCTCAGCTGGTGGGTTCTACTTCAAGATCTAGGACCACAGGTCATTCAGAGAACTCTGTACCATAAGTTTCTCATTGTTCTTGGACTAGCAGGCTATTCAGGGTATGTTCTTATGGTGATAGCAGAAGTACAAGAGGGAAGCTTTGCCTGTGTTATCTGTCTGACATCCACATAGCCCATGGCCATGTCTAAAAGTCAAGGATGGGAGAAGGGACACTCTCAGCCTTTTCAGTTGAAGGAACTGCAGAGTTACAGGGAAAGGGGTATGGATAAAGGGAGGAACAAGGCCAACAATCTGTCACATATGGAAAATAATCCAATTACACTCCCCCATCTCACATCATAAATAAAAATTCCAGTTAAGTTAAAGACCTAGGTATAAAAAACAGAGTGAACTCTTCTGTGCAGACTCAGATATATATGAGACTAAGTCCTGTTTAAAGGAAGTGTTCTATGAAAATTATTGTTCAGATTTTGAGGGTTCATGGAACTCAAATCTTCCTCAGGGAAGAAATGAGCCTCCCCACCCCCACCATCTTTCAGGACCGAGGAGACAAGAGATCTGCTAGGATCTCAATTAAAACTCCAAGGAACACAAGGAGTAACAGGCTCTAAGTAGGGGCCTGAGTCTTATTTAAAATGCAACCTACCCCAATCCAGCTCAATCTCTGATTACATTGAGGAAATCAGTCTCTCACTTTATCTACCTTACAAAAGAAAGGTAGAAACCCTTACCAGTGGGAGATACCTAGAACACACAATATCCAGCTTATAATAGAAGTAGTGGTTGTAGATACATAAAAAGGCAGGCAAGAGTGACTGATAATCAAAACCTAAAACAATAGGAACATATCCATGGATGATCAAAACATTGGAGATGGTAGGCAAGAACTTTAACTGATCAATACTATTAGATGAAAATGGATGTAAGTGTGTCAACAGAGACTGGAAATTATTTTCTAGTATCTTGGGTTGATGGTCCATCACTGTGCCAAAACCATACTCTTACTTTAATAAGTTTATAAATTTTGGTATCTATACATCCAATACCCCCTGACCTTGTTGTCCTGATAAACCTTTGTTTATCTTGGTACCTTGCTCTCTCATATTTTAGAATCAACTGGTTCTATGAAACGCCACACTGGCATTAGACTGGCATGGAACTGAATTTATAGATTTGAAAAGAAATGCTTCTGGTGCTTCTATGATATTGCATTTTCCTAGATATAAGTATTTATTTTGCATATTTTAAAGTTTTCAACAGTTTTATAATTTTCTCCATGATGATTATATATAATCTTTGTTAAATAAAAATATTGCAATATACTTTTGATAACATTGTAATTGATATTTTTCAAATTTTATATTTTTAACTCTTTCTTACTGCTGTGAAGAAATGCAGCTCATTATTATACATTGGTTTTATATTTTGGAATATTGAATTCAGTCTAATAATTTCACTATAAACTCTCTTGGGTTTTCTAAGAATCAATCATGTTTTCTGCCACAAAAATTGTGTTTTTCAGGGTGCCTGGGTGGCTCAGTGGGTTAAGCCTCTGCCTTTGGCTCAGGTCATGATCTCAGGGTCCTGGAATCGAGCCCCGCATTGTGCTCTCTGCTTGGCAGGGAGCCTGCTTCCCCCGTCTCTCTGCCTGCCTCTCTGCCTACTTGTGATCTCTCTCTCTGTGTCAAATAAATAAAATCTTTTAAAAAAATTGTGTTTTTCTTCCTTTTCAGTCATTATTCTTTCTTGCTTGCTTTTCCTGGCTAGAACCTCTTCCAACAGTTGATATTAGGCATACTTGTCACATTTCTTTCTTTCTTTCTTTCTTTTTTTTAAGTAATCTCTATACTCTACACAGGCTTGAACTTACAACCTCAAGATCAAGAGTCACATGCTGTATGGACTGAGCCAGCCAGTTGCCCCATCACATTTCTCATTTTAAAGTGAATATGGCATTAACATATAACTTTGAAAACATATATAGCATTTACAAAACTGCTTCTTAGAGCATGTACTAGGTGTTAGCTAGTTATCTTATTTTGTTCAAAACCTCCTGTTTCTTTTTTTTTTTTTTTTTTTAAGATTTTATTTATTTGAGAGAGTGAGAGCGAGAGAAAGCACATGCAGGGTGAAGGGCAGAGGAAGAAGCAGACTCCCCGCTGAGCAGGGAGCCCAGTGTGGGACTTGATCCCAGAACTCTGGGATCATGACCTGAACCGAAGGCAGATGCTTACCTGACTGAGTCACCCAGGGGTCCTACTGTTTCCTAAACATACAAAGTCCCCTCCTGCCTCTGGACTTTTAAATCTACCAGGAAAGATGTTTTTCCAAATAACTTCATGATTCACTTTCTCATTTCTTTCAGGTCTCTGCTAAAATGTCTCTCTTCCAGAGTCTTTTCCTGATCTACCTTTATATAAAACAGGTAATAAAGAGTCTGATGACTTTTTTTATGTTTGACTGCCGACAGCTTTTAAGCCTCACTCCTCCCTCTTCCCATTCTGTTCCATATTTGAGCAAGCTGATAAGCCTGGCTGCTCCTTCTTTGACACTTGTGGGAAGTTTAAATTGCATATGGAATCATCATGCTGACCCTAACCCTTCACCACCATAAAAAGCCCAAGTCAGTCTCCTTTCCCTGTTCTCTCAAGCCATTTTTGGACCTGTTTGGGAGCGGTCCTGCTTTCCCCAGAAAGCCTCATTATGCAAGCAGTAAATCCTTTCATATCCTGTTGGGCTGTGTGTGACTTTATCCAACATCCAAACCAAATTTTGGGTGACGAATCCATCCTGTCACATGTGAGATGGACACAACCGTCCACCCTGTGCTTTATTTTTTTTAATAGGCCTTAATACCACTTGTCATCTTCTATATCTGTTTATTGTGAGTTTTCCCCCATTATATAAATGACTGAGTGATCGAGCCCCGCATCTGGTGAAGCATCTGGCATAACCTTCCACACACTCATTCATTCAACAAATACTTACTTAATGCCTCCTTTGGCCAGGCCCTGTTAAAGGCATTAGTGCTACACTGGTTAACAAAGCCCTTCCCCTCCTGGATCACATCCCAGTGGGCAGAGTAGGTGTCCAATACGCTTTTGTTAAACCAATGAACAGTAAGATTTTTTTCCGTCTGGAGGTAAGATATTAAAAAGAAACATTATATTGTGAATATAAAATTTTTATTCTTTTTTTTTTTGCTTCAGGCTGGTATTTATTTAAAAATAACATTTAGGAGTTTATACTTATAGGACATGTTATAGGTAACATCCAAAGAAGACAATCAAAAAATATTTTTTGAAGATTTAGTATGTGTTTGGTATTAAAGAACTCCTAAATTTGCACATGGTTAGCATTAGCAAGATTAAGATTAGACAGTTGATTTCTAACAATTATTATAGAAGAATATTGAGGAAAATTTCGATAACTACAATCAGTAAAATAGATTAATTTTTTATTTTACAAAGGACAGTGGTCATGTTTAGCAATAGCCTCATTGGTAAATTAAACTATACTCACTTCAGTGTTGTATTTTGATGCTGTTTCTTTTCCCTTTCTTTCTGGCAAATAACTGACAAGGTACCAACTGCTTCCAATTGGCAAGCCAAACAAAGGAGGCATCATGGCCTACCACCTAGTTGCCAATGTTTGTGAAAGCAAACTGCAAACTTCTGAGTATGGTTCAGGCCCAGCAAAAGGGGTAAAGTTGCTTCCTCGGCCCACCTTATTCCATGGAAAAAAGTATACTCTGATTTCTAAAATGGATTTTTTAAATTCAGTACTAAGACTCAGCAACTATCAACATTTGCAAAACTGATTTTTCTAATACCCAGAAATATCCACTTAGGAGTTGAGACTAATTTGAAAAATTTAATAATGTTATACAAATGTAAGTTATTACCAGTAGACAGTAGGAATAAATCATATGATTCCTGATCGTCTTTATACTTAAGATATAAACATAAGACTGACATTGCTGTTATTAAAGAATACAAAAATAATGAAGAACATTTTCATTATGTACCTTGGTTTCCAAAAATCTCTAAGGTAGTTCCATGAAATAATAGTGTAAATGTCAACATACCTTTCAGTTAAAGGTCAAAAAATGGGATTTAAGTAGTGAGATCATTTCTATTGGATTTTATAGTAGTATCAATTAATGAGTTAATTAGTTAACTTTAGTTAATTATTTCTTTTTCATTTGACTTAATCTCGCCCAAATGAATGGGTCTCTTTTGGTTGATCAATGCGATATAGAAACTCTGCAGGCAAGAAGTATCCAAGATATTCCACTGTGTCTGGGGTAGTATCATAATGGTAGTGTCCACCTTCTCCATGATGACTAAAACAATGAGTGTGCTCCAATCGCAAATCAAACCCCTACGACAACAGACAAGCTATCATCAGCATTCAGATCATTTTGGATAAAATTTGTTTAAGGGGAAAGGAGACCTTTTTATTAATGTTACAATAGTTTTTACTTTATTTTTTAAGTTAGTAACATATTCACTTAATTCAAAATTCAAAGGGTGAAGAAGGATATATTCATTAAAATGTGTCTTTCCATCTCCTGCCTTTACTACTTACTCCTTTTTCTTGCAGGCAACCAATGTAAGCAGTTTCTTATATATCCTTCCAGAGAAAGATTTACTTTTGTAATTTTTACTCAAATAGTAGCACCCTATACATACTGTGCTGAATATTGCTTTTCTTCATTTAACAATACACTTGAGATCTTAGTGTATCAGATTATAAAGAGCGTCTTCTTTCTTTTACACCTACATGGCATTCTATTGTACATACATAGCACTTCCCAACTGACATTTAGATTATTTCCAATTCTATCACAGTAATGCTTTCATGACTGAACTTTTTTAATTAATAATTTCACATACTTTTGCATATATTTAATGATAAATTCCTAGACGTAAATGTAATTGTAAGATCAAAAATATGAACTACTCAGTATTCTGGTAGTTAATTTCTTTGAATTGGTCTGTATTACATCTTTTTCTAGTGTATAATATTAAAATATAATGAATAGTATAATGAGGAACAAATAAGATAGGAGACCAGAATCTTGGTCTTGATTCTACTATTTAATAACATGACTTTGGGTGTTATTTAAAATACCTGTGCCTTCATTTGCTCAAAGGTAAAATCTGCCCTCATTCATAAGGTGGTTAGCCACCTGCTCCCTTATCTTTCATGATAATTCTGGAGACTATCCTAGCTCTTAAATAACACAACAGTGCCTAATTTCAAAAGAATACCCTAAAAATTAAGCATTATCACTGTATGACACTGCAATATGGGAAACACATAAGCTTACCGGGTCTCTGGAGACAAAAACTGGCAGACAAACCAAAGGAGCTTTCATCTCATAAAAGCGCAACCATTTATTCACCTCTTCATCAGAGTTCAATGGGCAGGAAGAAAATTCTGCAGGCTACAATAAAAGATCATTATAAATATATAGAATGTTATTAAAATTTTATATATAACTTCATGAACTTAAAAATTTAAGCCTTCTTATACATTTAATTATTTTAGAATCAAAATAAGTTACATACCCTAGTTTTCAAAAGGGTCACCAATCAAGCATATAAGCTAAAATGTATGAATGAATAAATGAAGGAAGGAGTCTATTACTACCTTTTCTATTTTTCATAGCCTCTTAGTTTTCTGGAAATATATCCTCATCCTAATTTTAAATCTCATTACTGCTACCAGTAGATGGGGGCGGGGGGGAAGCAAGGCATTAGAAATTGGTAGAAGCATCAAAAATAATAAAATACTAAGGAATAAACTTAATCAAGGAGGCAAAAACTTGTACTACAAAACATTGCTGAAAGAAATTTTAAAAGATTTCAATAGGGGCACCTGGGTGGTTCAGTCTTTTGAGTGACCAACTGGATTCTGGTTCAGGCCATGATCTCAGGATCTGGAGATCAAGCCCTTAGTCAAGCCCTATGTGCAGCCCCCCACTGACCCCTTGAGCCCCCTCTCCCACGGAGCCCCACTAGGTGGGCCGCAAGGAGCTCTGAGGGCATAGCAGGGAGTCCGCTTCTCTCCCTCTCCCTTTGCCCCCCGCCACACTTAATATACATGCACACGTGTGCGTACTCTCTAAGATAAATCTTTAAAAAAGATAAAAAGATTCCAGTAAATGAAAAAATAACACGCTCACTTTGGCAGCACATATACTAAAAGAAAAAGAAAAAAGGAAAACTATCCTGTGTTTATGAACTGGATATGGTTAAGATGTTAATACTACCAAAAGTGATCTAAAGATTCAGTGCCATCCCTATCAAAATCCCAAAGAAGTTTTTTGCAGATCTAGAGAAGAATCCATCATAAAATTCATATGGAATCACAAGGGACCTGGAAGAGCCAAGCTAATCTTGAGGGAAAAAAGAAAGTGGTAAGTCTAATACTTCCTGATATCAAACTTACTACAAGTAATCAAAATTGACAATGGCATGAAAACAGACATAAAGATCAGTGGAATAGAATAAAGATCCCAGAAATAAACCCTTGCATATACAGAAAATAATTTTCAATAAGGGTATCAAGACCATTCAATGGAAAAAGGAGAGTCTTCAAAAAATGGTGTTGGGAAAACTGAATATTGATGTACAAAAGAATGAAATTGTACCCTTAATTTATATGTAAACAAAAATTAGGGGCGCCTGGGTGGCTCAGTGGGTTAAAGCCTCTGCCTTCGGCTCAGGTCATGATCCCGGGGTCCTGGGATCGAGCCCCTCATGGGGCTCTCTGCTCAGCAAGGAGCCTGCTTCCTCCTCTCTCTGCCTGCCTCTCTGCCTACTTCTGATCTCTGTCTTCCAAATAAATAAATAAAATTTAAAAAAAAATTAACTCAAAATGGATCAAAGACCTAACTATGGGAGCTAAAATATAAAACTTAGAAGAAAACGTAAGGGAAAAGTTTCATGACATTGGATTTCACCATAATTTCTTAGATTTGACATCATAAGTACAGGCAACAAAAGGAATAAACAAGTG
The DNA here is from genome assembly GCA_004024625.1 of Mellivora capensis. Lineage (NCBI taxonomy): Eukaryota > Metazoa > Chordata > Mammalia > Carnivora > Mustelidae > Mellivora > Mellivora capensis. The sequence goes on along the minus strand of PISX010002446.1, from coordinate 104,556 downwards.
GGACTACATCAAATTAAAAACGTCTGCACTATAAAGGAAAACAATCAACAAAATGAAAGGACCATTTATGGAATGGTGAAAAATACTTGCAAACCATATATCTAAAATATACACAGAACTCATACAACTCAATAGCAAAAAAAACAACCCAATTAAAAAACAGACAAAGGAACTGAATTAGACATTTCTCCAAAGAAGACATACAAATGGCCAAGAGGTAAATGAAAAAGTGCTCAGTATTACTCATCATCAGGGAAATGCAAATCAAAACCATTAGATATCACACCTCACTCCTGTGAGGATGGCAATTATAAAAAACAAAACAAAACCAAAATATGGAGAAAAGGGGACCCTTGTATGCTATTAGCAGGTGTGTAAACTGGTACAATGATTATGGAAAATGGTATGAAAGTTCCTAAAAAAATAGAACCATATCATCCAGTAATCCCACTTCTCCCACTTCTGTGTATATCAGTGGATGGATGGGTAAGAAAAGTGTTTTTTAGGAGCCTGGGTGGCTCATTTGGTTGGGCGACTGCTTCCAGCTCAGGTCATGATCCTGGAGTCCCCGGATCAAGTCCCACAAGAGGCTTCCTGCTCAGCAGGGGGCCTGCTTCTCCCTCTGACTTTCCCCCTCTCATGCTTGCTCTCATTCTCTCTTTCTCATAAATGAGTAAAATCTTTTAAAAATGTTTAAAAATTGTTTTTTATGTGTGTGTGTATGATTTAATTATGTATGTGCATGCATGTATATAAAATGGTGACATATAGATGAGGAATGTTTTTCAGACTTAGGAAGGAAAACCCATAATTTGTGACAACATGGATGAACTTGGAGGACATTATGCTAAGGTGAAATAAGCCACACATAGATAAATATTGCATGATATCACTTATTGGAATATGAACAGTCCAACGTAAAGAAAGAGACTAGAATGATGGTTGCCAGAAGCTGCGGGTGGGGAAAACAAGGTGTTGGTCAAAGGGTACAAAAACCTTTCAGTCACAGGATGGGTGAGTTTTAGAGATATGATGACATTATAGTAACTACAGGCGTACCGTGGAGATACTGTGGGTTCTGTTCCACACCACTGCAATAAAGTGAATTTGCAACACAGCAAGTCGAATGAATGCTTTGGTTTCCTAGTGCATGTAAAAGTGATGTTTACAGGGGTGCCTGGGTGGCTCAGTGGGTTAAAGCCTCTGCTTTCGGCTCAGGTCATGATCCCAGAGTCTGGGATCGAGCCCTGCATCAGGCTCTCTGCTCCACAGGGAGCCTGCTTCCTCCTCTCTCTGCCTGCCTCTCTGCCTACTTGTGATCTTTGTCTGTCGAATAAATAAATAAAATCTTAAAAAAAAGTGATGTTTACACTATACTGTAGCCTTTGAAGTGTGCAGTAGCATTATGTCTAAAAAAATGTACATACTTTAATTTAAAAATACTTTCTGGCTAAAAAATGCTAACCATCATTTGAGCTTTCAGCAACTCATAACCTTTTTGCTGGTGGAGTGTCTTGCCTCCATGTTGGTGGCTGCTGAGGGATCAGGCTGGTGGTGTTTGCTGAAGGCTGGGATGGCTGTGACAATGTCTTAAAATAAGACAGCAATGAAGTCTGCCACATCAATTGACTCTTCCTTTCAGGAATGATTTCTCTGCAGCATGTGATGCTGTTCGATAGCATTTTACTCACGAGAGAACTTTCAAAATTGGAGTAAGTCTTCTGCTGCTTTAGCAACTAAGTTCATGTAATACTCTAAACCCTGTGTTGTCACTTCAACTATCTTCACAGTATCTTTACCAGGAGTAGATCCCATCTTGAGAAGCCACTTTCTTTGCTCATCCATAAGAAGTAATTCCTCATTTTGTAAAATTTTATCATGAGATCGCAGAAATTCAGTCACATTTTCAGGCTCCACTTCTAAATCTAATTCTCTCCCTGGATCCACCACATCTGAAGTGACTTCTCCACTCAAGTCTCAAGACTTGACCCCAGGATCCTGAGATCATGACCTGAGCTGAAGGCAGATGCTTAACCACACAGGCACCCCTCACACATGTTCTTAATACCATCTAGAATGGTGAATCTTTTCTAGAATGCTTTCTGTCAACTTTGCCCTGAGCTGTCATGAATCTATGGCAGCTATAACCTTACAAAATGTATTTCTTAAATAATAAGACTTGAAAGTTGAAATTACTCCTTGATCCATGGGCTACAGAATGGATGTTGTGTTAGCAGACATGAAAACATTAATCTTGTTGTGTGTCTCCATTAGAACTCTTGGGTGACCAGGTGCATTGTCAATGAGCATGAAAGGAATATTTTTTTCCAAGCAGTGGGTTTTGACAGTGTACTAAAAATGGTCAGTAAACCATGTTGTAAAAAGATGTGCTGTTGGGGCGCCAGGTGGCTCAGTGGGTTAGAGCCTCTGCCTTCAGCTCGGGTCATGATCCCAGGGTCCTGGGATCGAGCCCCGCATTGGGTTCTCTGCTCGGCGGGGAGTCTGCTTCCTCCTCTCTCTGTCTCTGCCTGCCTCTCTGCCTACTTGTGATCTCTCTCTCTCTGTCAAATAAATAAATAAAAATATTAAAAAAAAAAAAAAAGATGTGCTGTCATCCAGGCTTTGTTGTTCCACTGGTGAGCACAGGCAGGGTAGATTTAGCGTAATTCCTAGGAGCCTAGGATTTTCAGAATGCTAGATGAGCATTGGCTTCAACTTCAGGTCACCAGCTGCATTAGCTCCTAACAGGAGAGTCAGCCTGTCCTTTGGAGCTTTGAAGCCAGGCACTGACTTCTCCTCTCTTGCTACAGAAGTCCTAGATGCCATTTCTTCCAACAGCGGCCTGTTTTATCTACATTGAAAATTGGTTGTTTAGGGTGGCCACCTGTACTAACGATCTTAGCTAGGCCTCTGGATCACTTGCTGTAGCTTCCACATCAGCACGCTCTGCTTCTCCTTGAACTTGTATGTTACAGAGACAGCTTCTTTCCTTCAGTCTCATGAAACAACCTGTTAGCTTCAGATTTTTCTTCTGCAGCTTCCTAACCTCTTTCAGCCTTCATAGGATTGCTCTGGATTGGGCTTTGGCTTAAGAGAATGTTGTGGCTGGTTTGATCTTCTATCCAGACTACTAAAACTTTACCCATATCAACAATAAGGCTGTTTTTCCTTTCTTATCATTTGTGTATTCATTGGACTAACACTTCTAATTTTCCTTCAAGAACTTTCCTTTGCATTTACAATTCCCTAACTATTTGGACAAGAGGTCTAGCTTTTGGCCTTTCTTGGCTTTTGATATGCCTTCCTCACTAAACTTAATCATTACTAGCTTTTAATTTAAAATGAGAGAGGTGCAACTCTTCATTTCACTTGAACATTTAGCGGCCACTGTAGTGTTATTAATTGGCTTCATTTCAATATTGTTGTGTCTTAGGGAACGGGGAGGCCCAAGGAGAGGGACAGAGACAGGAAAATGGCCAGTTGGTGAACGGTCAAAACATACCAACATTTACCGGTTAAGTTGTCCATCTTATATGGATGCAGTTTGTGGCGACCTAAAACAATTACAATAGTTACATCAAAGATCACTGATTACAGATCACCATAACAAATATAATAATGAAAAAGTTTTTGAAGTGTTGCAAGAATTACCAAAATGTGACACAAAGAGAGCAAGTGAGCAAATGCTCTTGGAAAATTGGTGCCAAAAGACTTGCTTGATGCAGTGTTGCCACAAACCTTCAATTTATGAAAAATGCAGTATCTATGTAATACAGTAATGTGAAACACAATAAAACAAGGTATGCCCATAGTTAGTAATGAAGTACTGTATACTTGCATATTTAAAAATCCTATAATTGTTTGGTATTTATGAATAGATTTATCTGAAATTCTGTTTTTAATAATTTGGAAAGTTAAGTATTTTCCCAGTGTTGTGTTTTTCTTTGCAAAATCAACTGGCTTGCTATTTAAAATTATCAGGATGGGATGCCAGGGTGATTCAGTCAATTATGCATCTGACTCATGATTTCCACTCAGATCTGATCTCAGGGTTGTGGGATTGAGCACACTGGGCTCTGCGTTCAGCATGGAGTCTGCTTGGGATTCTCTCTCTCCTTTCCCTCCCTGCCCCTCCCCCTGCTCACGCACATGCTCTCTCTCACTCTCTCTCTCTAAAATAAATAAATAAAACCTTTTAAAAAATACAATAAAAATAAAATTATCAGGATAACAAACATTAAAACCAAACAACTTTTGATGATTTTACTGAAAAAATGGAAAGGAAATTAAGTTGTAATAACTTTAATACTATTCATTCATTCACCTTTTAAATTATTTAAAAACCCAAATGCCCCAGGTCTTGCTTTACATAGTAATACATCCTTAAGGTCTTCTAAACTTGTGCAATTAGCCCATAAGATTATAAATCTCATAATTAGTGCTTTCCCCAAAACTACAACCATCTTTTTTTTTTTTTTTTTTTTGAGAATGAGACAGAGCGAGAGAGAGAGAGAGAGACGGAGAGGGGCAGAGGGAGAGGGAGAGAGAGAATCCCAAGCAGGCTCCATGCCCAGCACAGAGCCCGATGCTGGGCTTGATTTCACAACCCTGAGATCATGACCTGAGCAGATAATGAGTTGGATGCTCAGCTGTCTGAGCCACTAGGCATACCACCACAACTGTCTTTTTTTTTTTTTTAAGGTTTTATTTATTTACCTGTTAGAGCACAAGCAGGGGGAGCAGCAGGCAGAGGGAGAAGCAGGCTCCCTGCTGAGCAAGGAGCCTGATGCAGGACCTGATCCCAGCACTCTGGGATCACAACCCAAGTCAAAGGTAGATGCTTAACCAACTGGGCCACCCAGGCATCCCATCTACCACAACCATCTTAATAGCAAAGTCTATGTATGGAATTTGGAATTCTGGCAATAACAATGATAATCCATGTCTAAGGCTTCTACTCACATCTCTCTGGATCTTAAAAACAAATGGAATGAAAAGAAAGTTTTAATTTATTAACATGAAAGAAAAAAAGACCCTAGTTAGACATTATCTCACAGTGTGATTTACAGTATTATTTGTCATTTTTTAAAGTTTTATAGTAATACAATCATAGTAAAAGTATAGGTACAGGGTATCTTTAAGGATAGAATTCTCAGTGTATATTAAAAAATCCCAAGATCTTAAGTATATGCAATACATACCCACATACACATGCACGCATGTACATGAAGGCCCTTACCATTACGTGAGTCTTTGCTTTTCCCTTCTGAATTATGAAAGTACCTCCCATCCCTACAGGTTTATCTCCATAATGTTTTTCAACAGTCTGTCTCATACAAGTCACAAAGTTAAGTTTTCCAGTTCTTCTTTTGGCTTTTACCTCAATGACCTAGAGAGGACATAAATATGCATACCATTGTCCTAAGTTGCAAAACTTTATGTGAATAACTATCAAAGTAAAACACATAGTCTAATGCCATAAAGCAAATATTCACCTGTTTGCTTAGAGCACCCACACAGGAGTTTAGTGAGATGTCTCAATCCTGTCTTGATCAATGATATATATTATATACATATATTATATATATATAGTAAATTATTATTCACTCTAATGAGTCTTATTCATGCTTTCTTGGACAGAGAGAGTTACAGCAAAAGTCCTCAACTGAGCTCTAGAGATTCTTACCTTTATATGTCAAGATGGTAAAAGGTTGAGAATTCCTGGCTTAAAGGGGTTAGTTAACCTTTGATAATTCAGAGGGGAGGAGAGAGTGATTGCATTTTCTCTCTTCCCTTGAAACTCTCGATTTGTATTACTTCCAATTGATTAGGTCTTTTTTTTTTTTTTTTTTTTTTAAAGAAGGCTCCACACCCTGCATGGAGCCTGTCCTAAGGCTTGAACTCACAACGCTGAGATTGAGTCTGAGTTGAGATGAAGAATCAGATGCTTAATCAACTGAGCCACCCATGCACTCCTTAATCAGGTCTTTTAAAGTCACTACTTTGTTTCTCAAAGTAGCTAAAGTAGCTGTCTCTATTAAAAAATCTAAGAGTGCTCACAACTGCTAACACTGTAATCATCTTTTTGTGTTCTACAGGAAGTAAATATGAAGTGAAGCATTAATTTTCCCTCCCTCTTCCTTGCTATATTTTGCTACCACCATTTCTGTCTAGGTCAACCAACATCTGATCCATCAGGAATGAACAAATTTCTTCTAGACTGACTGCAGGTAGGCACTATCTATTTATTTCAACTGAATGGCTCATGTATTTGACTCACTCCACACATGAATATTCTGTTAACCTTATATTCCTCAGAAAAAAAGGTACTGCTTACTAAGTTTTTTGTTTGTTTGTTTGCTTACTAAGTATTCTTAACCTCAGTTTTAAATAAGACTTTCTCCTTGCCTATAAGTACCATAGTAATCTTTCATAACTGGGTTATTTAAAGAAATCTGGCATAGCTAGTTTTGACTCTTCTTAAGAAAACCATATTTGTGGCAATGAAAGTCCAACTTTTTAGCTGTCTGAGAATTTTTGGAGAATACTGTGTCTTTGTGAACAAAAAAATCACCTTTCCAGGTTGACCCTCACTGGCAAAAAGATTAGCCAGTAATGCACACCCAAAATCATGGTATTTCTCACTGTATTTCTCTAGGAGGCACCCTCCATCTGCAGGGTTAACACGGGCAAAGTAACTTCCATTCACTGGAGATCTGTGTTCACTTTCTGTTTGAATAACTGGCATAAACTAAAAAGAAAAGTAAATAAGAAAAGTAAATTAGTTAACCCTGGCATCAATATGCAAAGAGAATATTTGAATAACAAAACAAAATATCTTATCCTCGACTTAAGATATTTTATTTTCAGGACCTAGTAAGAAAACACGAAGTGTGAAATTTTTAATTTGAGATTCAAAATGTTAAAGATTTACAAACATCCAAAAAATTGAAAAAATATTCTGTCAAATGTTTATAGTATTTCTTACAGTGTTTCTATATCATTGTAAACTGTGCTTTAAAATGACTTTAGATTTAAATTTTTTTTTCCTATTTTGAACACTGGGTAAATTATTTTAATCTTTCTACAAAAGAACTTATAAGACTACTAATGGTCACTTCTGAAGAGGTGAAGGAATGGGCAGACTAAAGAGGTCCTCCACTCTTCTATTTAAGAGATGTGAAGAAACAGTGACGTTTTTATGTTGTAAATATACTAACACACACAGTAATAGATAGTACCTTTTGTAAATAATCATCATACTACGGGGGAGGTCCTTACTATTTAGTCCGAAAGAGGGAATTAATGAGATTATTAATTATTCCATTCATCTTCTGATTAAAAGCTGTTCTCATATCAAAAGGAAAGATTTATTGTGAAGCTAGGAATTCTCTGATGTGTAAGAATTAAAGTTTTTCACAATCCATGGTCCTCAGCAGACCACATTAGGACTTCAGACTCATCTAACACTGAGTGCAGACCCCAAGAAAATCTGAAATTAAAGGTCTGTGCTCCATAACAGTTAGAGCTTATGCTATAGTCCAAATCTGTATCAAACAATATCAAATCTGTGAAGAAAGGTGACATTGATAATTTTTAGTTCATTCAGAAAGCAGACTTTCTGATAGGGCAATAAAAGAAAAAAAGGCAAGTCAACTGTCAAATCAGTAAAATAGAATAAAATAATTAAATGAATGCTGACCTCACAATTGAACCCAAGAGTCTGAAACGGGCCTGCTCCTGCTCCAAGAATAAAAGCTCCAGGAAGATTGATTTCTTTTGCAATCTTATTTATATCATAAACCTATACAAGAAGAAAAAATATTATTTAAATGATAACTCATACAGATCTCTCGGTTTACGTTTTTTGACTGAATCTGTTAATACTTCCTTGCCATATTGGTCCATGGATCTTCTAATAATAAGAGGAATCAACCCAGTTCTTATAATCTTCATGTGAATGTGAAGAGCAAAAGTACACTTACTTTTTCTTTTTTTACAAGAGGCAATAAGTAAGGCACACCTCCTACTTCTGCAATTCTAGTCTTCCCACAGATGCCTAAAAAAAAAAAGTCATCTTAAAAACAGGTAAACATCTAACTTAAGTATAAAATGCCAAAAGGCACTAATTTAATTTATTAAGAGTAGGTACCTTTTCCGTTCTCAGTTTTACAAGTAGCAGGGGATGGATGATGAAAGTAGCTATGATCCCTATCCTATTCTAACTACTTCTGTTTCCAATATTGTCATAACCAAGCATGACTTGATATGGTTGGTAGCATAAAGGAAACAGAAAGTTGGTAACAGAGCAAGGCTAGAATTGAAGCCAAAGTTTGGACTGTATGAGATTTCTAGAATTAGTCTGTAATGACCTATTCCTTTAAAGATCTGTGCTTTTGGTGGTGGGAGTTAGTTAAAATTGTATTTTAATATAGAATATTTTGCTCTGTTAGAGTTATTAGTTCCTTAAGAAATCCATACTGGGAAATCAAACTTGTTTGTTCCCAAGGTTGTTTATAGAAATCTAAGTAAATAGAGATAACTTCAGATGCTGGTAACTTTCTACTTACATTTTTAAAAAAATTTTATTTATTTGTTTGACACACAGATTACAAGTAGGCAGAGAGGCAGGCAGAGAGAGAGAGGAGGAAGCAGGCTCCCCGCTGAGCAGGGAGCCTGAAGCAGGGCTCGATCCCATGACTGTGGGACCATGACCTGAGCCAAAGGCAGAGGCTTTACTTTAACCCACTGAGCCACCCAGGCACCCCTCTACTTACATTTTTAATTAACATCATAGGTACAGTTAGACACAATCTGGGAAAGGCACATTCTTTTATTTTTTTCCAAATGTAGAGAGAAAATTAATTATCTTTTGAGTAAAAGTAGTCTTGTCAGTTTCACACTAACATTATCACAAAGTAAAGTAGATATAATTGCTCTATTTCTTCAGTTATGCAGAGGGCAGATGTCCAAAATTTTTATAGATCCCACTTATAATTAGGGATTTTAGAAATGTCTTCCGTAGTATCAGGAGAAATTACTCATGGATAAGAATCTTTCTCATAAGTGACAGTAATGTTGAAGTTATCTTTTCGTTTTTGTTTTTGTTTTAAAATTTTAAGTAGGCTCCACCCCCAATGTGGGGCTTGAACTCATGACACAGAGATCAAGAGTCATATGTTCTATGAACTAAGCTGGCCAGGTGCCCCCAGTAATGTTGAAGTTGAAGGAAACCATTAGGGGACTATTTTAGTAGTCTAGGGAAAAGACAAGTAATGAGCTAAAAATGGTTGGCTGTAGAGATAGAGAAGAGGAAATTAAGAAAAAGAAGAAGGTGGGACGCCTGGGTGGCTCAGTCTGTTAAGCAGCTGCCTTCGGCTCGGGTCATGATTCCAACGTCCTGGGATCGAGTCCCGCATCGGGCTCCTTGCTCGGCAGGGAGCCTGCTTCTCCCTCTGCCTCTGCCTGCCTGTGCTTGCTCTCGCTCTCTCTCTCTCTGACAAATAAATAAATAAAATCTTAAAAAAAAAAAAAAAGAAGGGAGAATAGGCAACTATGGTGCAGGAATGAGCTAAATTTTAGATATCCTTAGCATATAGAGCCAGAGATATCCTGTAGACAGCTGGAATTACTGATCCATAGCTAAGAAAATGAGAGAACAAGGTGAGATGTGCAGATTTCAAGTTCTTGTATCCAAGCAGTAATTTAAAACCACAGGAGTGGATGGAAAACTGCGGGGAGATTGTATAGAATAAGAAGAGGCTAAGGAATGAATTCTAGAAAATGTCAAGATTTAAGAGCCTGCCAGAAAGAGAAAGGAGCTAGGAAAAATAAGGAAGAAAGAATATGGAAGTAGGAAAGATGCCAAGGAAGAAAAGGCAAAAGAACCAAGGAGGGGGAGAGAAAATGTCAGATAACAGCAGCCAGATACTATGAAATATGTGAGAGATCAGAAAATACTAGTGAATATACCAAAGTCACTGGTGACTTCAGTAAGACCTGAATGTAGAAAATAACTACATTTGTGAAAGATCATTCATATATAAACATACATATCTAGGTTCCTTAGTGTTACAATTTAAAGGCTTACAAATTATTGACTAGAAAATTCTTTGGATGACAGAATTAACATTAGCCATTTTCTCATTTCCTTTTATTCTTCTGTGTTTTCTGATTTTTAAATTTTATGTTAACTAATTAATTACTTATGTAGTGGGGAGAATGGATTACTTTTATAATTGGAAGAAGCATGGCTATAAAAAAGTACTATGCTAAATGCTTTCAAGGTACAAAGAAAAAGGGCGCCTGGGTGGCTCAAGCCCCGGACCTGCTTAGCAGGAAGCCTGCTTCTCCCTCTCCCGCTCCCCCTGCTTGTGTTCCCTCTCTTGCTGTGTCTCTCCTCTGTCAAATAAATAAAGTCTTAAAAAAAAAAGGTATAAAGAGAATTTGCCATCTGGAACACAAAACTTCTAGCATTTACAGGTATACTTAAAATCAAAGACTGTTTAAACTGGAAAGACCAAAAGGAACATGAAAGACAAATCTCTCCATTTTAATATATCTGAGGCCCAAATACATTAGTTGGCTTACCTAGGGTAATGAAATTGGTGCATGGCAGACAAAGAAGCAGAGTCCAGGACTTCTGTGCAAAACTACTTTTTAACAACGATGTCAGTTACATAATCAAAGAGGAGTAGGATGAATGTTTATCTCAAATCACGCATCACAGTAGGGTATAATGGGAGAAGGTCAGACTTTCAAAACAGACCTTAATTTCTTTTATAAAGATTTTATTTATTTATTTGACAGACAGAGATCACAAGTAGGCAGAGAGGCAGGCGGGGTGGGGAGTGGGGTGGGGGGGGAAGCAGGTTCCCTTCAGGGAGCCTGATGCAGGCTGATGTGGGGCTCCATCTCGGGACCCTGAGATCATGACTCCAGGACCCTGATATCATGACCTGAGCTGAAGGCAGAGACTTAACCCACTGATCTACCAGGCACCCCAAATACAAGGCTTTTAAGATCCCTGCTGGTATTGAATAAATAAATAAAAACATAAAAATTTATGTTTCCATAACAGTCACTTCAACAGTTAAAAACAAAACTGTCATGTGGGGGCGCCTGGGTGGCTCAGTGGGTTAAGCCTCTGCTTTCAGCTCAGGTCATGATCTCAGGGTCTCTGCTCAATGGGGAGCCTGCTTCCCCCCAACCCTGCCTGCCTCTCTGCCTACTTGTGATCTGTCAAATAAATAAATAAAATCTTAAAAAAAAAACTGTCATGTGATATCAAGGATTCTAGACTATTGAATAGCCATTATATAACCTATGAAAATAACAGAAGTGCATAAAACAATATTTTCCAACAAGAGTATAAAATGAAATTTGCTCAATATAAGAAAATAGCACAGAAATTCAGCATGATTTAGTCTACAATTTGGGACAATCTCCTTTATTTGTAGATAATTTAAGATGCTCCTTCATAATCTGATTTCAGGAAAAGATTAGGACTGAAAAAAATGAATTGCAAAAATTGTTTACCTTTTACAGGAAATGTAAATGGCTCCTTAGTCAAATCAGGGCAATCAACCACCGAGACCTGGACATCAGCAAAGTTATCCTTTAGCCCCTTCTGCAGAACTGACAAAGACAATAGAAAAAAAGGTTATTTAACATTAGGTAAAAATTTGCCATCATATATCAAATCTTCCCTCAACATTCTGGGTATCATACTTCCAATCTAAACTTGTATTACTAAAAGTTGGGGGGGAGGAGTGTACCTGGCTGGCTCAATCAGTAGAGCAAGTGACTCTTGATCTCAGTTCAAGCCCCAGGTTTTCATAGAGCTTACTTAAAAAATAAGGGGCGAGGGGAATGGTCTTCCTATTGAATATAATTAGACATTAGACACACAATTAATCAAATGTGTAATAACAAATACCCCCATAAAAATACTACAAATCTGTAGAAATTTAAACCACTGAAGATAAACACTGCACTAAAGTGAGGACTACCTCCCTTTTGGGGACAGAATTCTGAAGACCTATTGAAATGTATATATTTAAATGTTAGAAAGTAAGCAGTTATATGCAACAATTTCATTGACACTTGAAGACAAAATGTTAAGCAAAAGGAGTAAGACACAAGAGAGTATATATAATTTCACTTATATATACTTCAAAATCAGGTAACTAATCTAAGGTGACAGAAGTCAGAACAGTGCTACCTCTTGGGGTAGAGATATTGACTGGAAAAGTAAATAAGAGAGTTTTCTGGGATGCTGGAAATATTATATATCTCAATCTGGATGGTAGTGACATGGGTGTAAACATTTTAAAGTTCATCAAGCTGTACACTTAAGATTAGTATACGTTAATGGAGATATAACTCAATTAAAAAGGTAAAAAAGCAAACATTTCAAAGTTATAAATCTAGGGGTAATGTACTTCTTTTTTCCTTTTTTTTTTTTTTTTTTTTTTAGAGAGGAGGAGTGGGGAGGGGGAGAGAGAGAATCTTAAGCAGGCTCCACGCCCAGTGTAGCACCCAACACAGGACTTGATCTCATCAACCTGAGATCATAACCTGAGCCAAAATCAAGAGTTGGATGCCTAACCCTCTAAGCCACCCAGGTGCCCCTAGGAGCAATGTACGTCTAAGGGTGATAACATTCCACAAAAATCTCTTTGAGAGTAGTCAGACATTAGTTTAGGTTAGAATCAGATTCTCCAAAACATGAAGTCATCTTAAATCTAACCATGTAGACATTCCGTACCAGATTCTTTATCTATATGAAAACAAAAACCAAGTTGCCTGGAAAATTCCCCTCCCTAAACTAAAGACTACATGCTTATCAATAGATTAAGTAAGATTTCAGCATATGGAAGTATAATAAAATCTATTTTTTATCAATTTCAAAGAGACCAAAGTCTTGCTATAGGATTTTCTGTAAAACTAAAAATAAATTTTAAGCCAAAAAACTCAGATTCCATTTCTATTTTGTACTGAATATATCCTATACATATAGAAGACACATAAAACACAAACACTCAAGAGGACATAGATGTAGAAAGGCCCTCAAAGAAATGATTCCTGGCTATCCTAGCATACCAGGGAAGACAGAAAAGAAATACAGGCAAAGAATACTAGTGATATAGGTTGTTTACCAGCTGCCACCTAAAATGGAAGGTCAGAAGAAGAAAGCCACAACCAAGCAAACCTGAGTACACTTCTTGACTTCAGCCTTATAGGAAGACAGCCAAACCATCAGGATGGGTGCATTGAAAAGGGAGGGTTCTGTAGGTATCATACAACCTAAAGGCTGTCAAATAAATGTTAGCTGACAGGCTATATAGTTTTGGGTTAGTACTACTCCTGGGTTCATTTTGTGTTCCTATTTTTCTTTTCTTTTTCTTATCTATCACCCCTCCTAATTAATCTTGTGAAGCTGCCTTAAATTCTTATTTGAATAAGGGTAAATGTATAAAAATACACGCAGAGAAATCTAAGCAAGTTCATTGGCAGTCTATCATATCAGGAGAAGGAAAAATAGTAGCAATGTTAGGAACATGATTAATATACCACAGTAGTTTATATATTTAAAGAATATTGTAACTGGTAAAAAGTTAAAATTGGGGGGGGAGGTTGGGGGAGGTGGTGGGTATTATGGAGGGCACGTATTGCATGGAGCACTAGGTGTGGTGCATAAACAATGAATTCTGTTATGCTGAAAAGAAATAAAAAAAAGAAATTATTCACATTAAAAAAAAGTTAAAATTGTGTGACTTGCTGGGCATCACACATACTTAAAGCTCAGATTACTGTATTCATTTTCACACTGTAAAGTCAGTATCTTAACAAGAATCTTCAAATGGGTGAGTTTAGTTTTGGGGGGCATAATTTTGGACTCTCAATAAATATAGTATGAAGAGGGGTGCCTGTGTGGCTCCAATGGTTGGGCATCTGACTCTTGGTTATGGTTCAGGTCAGGATCTCATGGGTCAGGGGACAAAGCCTGAAGTTCAATGCTACTCGGGGCAGAGTCTGCTTGGGATTCTTTCCCTCTTCCTGTCCCTCTCCATCTGCCCCTCCACCTGCTCATGCTTTCTCTCTTTCTCACTCTCTCCCTGAAATAAATCTTAAAAAAAAAAAAAAAGTACAAAGAGATATCGAAAAGGAAAATGAGGGAGAGGGAGAAGCAGACTCCCTGCTGAGCAGGGAGCTGAATGCGGGGCTCTATCCTGGGGTGGTGAGCTGAGCTGAAGGCAGACGCTTGACTGACCAAGCCGCTCAGGCACCTCAGGAAAATGAGTTCTACATTGGAAATATTATTGCATAAATCATACCTTAGAATATTTTTATTTTTTAAGTTGTTCCTTAGAATAATTTTTAAAAACTCAAAGTTATTAGTGTATTTACCTCCAGCAAGCTCCTCGAGACTTGGCACATGAAAAGAATACTTAGCACAAGCCATTTCTTTCTTCTTTAGGTATGAGGATATACACACGAAGCTATGGTAGGCTAATGATCACAAGAGTTCGCCGAGCACCACGCATGAAGAGTGTTGCTCTGGAAAGGAACACAAGAGTTCAGTTATATAAAAAGGGCAAAGGACATCTATGTTTCTTTCCTTACAGAAAGGCAACCACAGTTCCCAGTATTTAACATTCCAAGTGAGAAATGCCCAAGTAACCTTTTTTTAATACTGATACTTTAAAGTCAACACTTAAAATAGACAAAAGGAAATGCCAAACCAAGAAGGCACATGATTCATTTTCTTTAGTCATATATGTGGCTCAAACATGCAGTTTACTAATGGTTGGTTTAAGGAACATAGGTCCTGAAGCAAAAAGTAGTTTCTAAGGTTTGTAAGTAACAGTATAGGACGCTCAAGTAATTCTCTCACAGATAATTTGTGTTTTCTAGTCTGTATTTGACAGGCTAAAACTTAAACAAGCTTCTTAGGCTATCACTTCTACAAAAGAAAATTTAAATTACTAAGAGAAATGCAAACTTCTACAAATGAGTAGCTATTGAAATTCAAATGATTGCTTTTACTTAAAAATAAATAAAAATACTTTCTTGGTAAGCAGCTTTAATGTTCAATCATTCTGATGACCTAACCAATTATAGTTTGATGTTTTAAAAATATATGCTAAGCAGGGGCACCTGGGTGGCTCAGTGGGTTAAAGCCTCTGCCTTCGGGTCAGGTCATGATCTCAAGATCTTGGGATTGAGCCCTGCAGTGGGCTCTCTGCTCGGCAGGGAGCTTCCCCCCCCCTCCCCGCCACACCTGCCTCTCTGCCTACTTGTGATCTCTGTCAAACAAATAAATAAAATCTTTAAGAAAATATATATGCTAAGCATATTTTATAATAGGTAGGCATAGATCCACAGAGATTAGTATTTTACCTTAAGTGTTCAGGTGATAAGCTGTGCAAGCAGAGGGAAGTAAATAAAATGAAGGGAAAAAAAACCTCAACCAAAATTAATGTGTGGTGGGCAGTGAATCTCAGCCAGTTGCAACAAAGAATGCAAGCAAAACTCTTAAGAGTGTTTCTAAGAGCACTATTCAGATTCTCATTAAAATTGTTAATGGAACACCTCATTAATTATTAATCTCCACAGTCTCTGCTACAAGCTTTCTTAGTAAGTAAAAGGTGGTCTTTCAATATCACTTGGAAAATCCCACCTGCCGGGGCACCTGGGTGGCTCAGTGGGTTAAGCCGCTGCCTTCAGCTCAGGTCATGATCTCGGGGTCCTGGGATGGAGTCCCGCATCGGGCTCTCTGCTCAGCAGGGAGCCTGCCTGCCTCTCTGTCTACTGTGATCTCTCTCTGTCAAATAAATAAGATTAAAAAAAAAATCCTACCTGCCCCCATTTTTAAAAAATTTTCCAAAGATTCACAGGTTTCTTAGAAACTGGGTTTCTGGTTTTTGTTTTAAGATCTTATTTATTTGTCAGAGAGAGAGAGAGAGAGAGAAAGAGCCCACAAGCAGAGGGAGCAGCAAGCAGAGGGAGAAACAGGCTCCCTGCTGAGCAAGGAGACCTATGTGAGACTCTATCCCAGAACGCTGGGATCATAACCTGAGGTGTTTAAGAACACCTTAGTTTAAGAACCTACAACCGACTGAGCCACCAGGCACCCCTGAGTTTCTGCTTTTGATGATAATTTCAAACAACACATCCTCCACAGACATGAAAATCTCATATATTTAGGACTTAACATTTACATAAGTACTTCATCAAATACCAACTTTTATTAACCTTAAATTACATTATATGCATAATCTAGTCTCCCAAATAAAATATCAACTGTTGATAATGGGCCCAAAGTTCTATATAATCATATTTCAATGACCTCAAGCATATTTTTCAGTTGAACAATCTGTAATTACTCAGGAATGAAACATTTTAACTTTTAAATTAATTTCAGATGGACAGAAAATACATATAAATATTTCTGTATACTCTTCACCTAGATTTTCCAAATGTTAATATCTTATATTTTCTTTACCAAAAAGTACTAATTAAGAACATGTCAGGGCTCCTGGGTGGCTCAGTTGATTAAGCAACTGCCTTTGGCTCAGGTCATAATCCTGGGGTCCTGGGATCAAGGTCCACATCGGGCTCCCCCTCCTCTGCAGAGGGCCTGCTTCTCCCTTTCCCTCTGCTGCTCCCCCTGGCTGTGTTTTCTGTGTGTGTGTGTGTGTGTGTGTGTGTGTGTGTGTGAAATAAATAAAATCTTAAAAAAGAAAAAAGAACATGTCAAAATCTGCTCAATAGTCTATTTATAATGAGGAAAATAAAGCACTGTAGATATTTCTGGAATAATAAAGTAGGAATAATAAATAATAGTAGGAATAATAAAGGCAAGTTTAAATTCAAATACAATCCTAATTTTACACTCTTTGCTCTCTTTAAAAGGTCAGATTTTTTTGTTTGTTTCCTTTCCCCACCAAAATAAAAACAAAGTCCAACCCCAGGGAGGCTACAGTTGAATAACTGGTTTGGAAATGTAGAATTTCAGGCAAGCCAACAGCCCAGCAGGCAGTGTGGTAATGTGTATATAAATGTGTTTATGTGGGAGAGAGGAGGGGAGGTTGGAGCTGGAGTGATGAGAGAAGGGGGTTAGAAAGGTTCTAATATAATCTCAAGTGTGGCTCTAGGAGGACAGTTTTGGGCCATAAGGAAGCACAGGATATTTACCCTCCAGATTCCATTGCTGGGAGTCAGTAGCCCAGAAGGAGGGTCTAGACAAGGGAAGAAAAGGGGAGGTAGTTGGATAAGTGGAGCTTCAGAGAGAGTGCCCAACAGGGTAGACCAACACTAGCAACCAAGCTGATAACTACTGACAGCTTGCTGGTCAACATAACAGGTACCATGTTAGGCACTTGACAATCTCGCAGAACCTCTCACACCAAATAGATACTATAAATCTCATTTTCAAAAGAGGAATAGGCCAGAGAGAATATATTATTTACTTGAGATCACTTAGCTATTAAAATGGCAGAAATAACTCAAAACCAAATGTAGCCCACTGTAAAGCCAGAAATGCTCACATTCTACCATGTGGGTTAACCTGTGTTGGAATGACACATTTCAGCTCCTCGAAGGAAGAATCTGTACAGAGCCATTTTACGGCCCTCAGAGTTATCCTCTGTTTGCTTTGTTTCCTCCACCTAGGCCATGATCTCTGAAGACAGGGCTGTGGTTCTGTCTTCCAAGTGCCTTCCAAGTAGGCACCAGTTCAGCCGTAGTTATTTATTGAATATTTACGATATTTCAGATTCATAAGCCTCTGGGATAGGGCTGGCCTCAGGGGTGTGCAACTAGTATAATGACACAGGACCATGTGCTCAGAATGGCACTGGTTTAATGCTCTATTGTCACCACCCTGAAATTCTTAACCTTTTATTTGAGCTTTTAAGACCAATAGGACAATGGAGCATGTGTGGAATTAGAGGCCAGAGGGGCAAAGTGCATGTCCACCACTAGTCCTTGCTACCTCATTCACATAAAGCATTTGTGAAACCCCATGAGTACAGAAATCTGGTGGACCCACCATCTGTGGGAGTTCTGTGAGACTCAAAGTCCGGGATTCCATAGTGTTGGTAGAATAAGCATATATCAAGAAGTAAAAAAAAAAAAAAAAAGTATAGGTGAGTTGGTTTTGGGCAATTTCCACTATTCTAGCAAGAACAAAATACATGTTTGTATGAGCTACCAAATACGAATTGTGAAATTTCATCCATTCTGCCTGCAGGTTAGTTCTTACATTTGTATTTAAAACTGGCATTGCATGCTATATGAAGTAAAATTCATGCTAATAATTTATATTTAAAAAATTTTTCTTTACTTTGACATTAAACAGCAAATGTCTATTAATAATAATAATAGCGCTATTAACATGCTATTATAACTAACAACAGAAAGTTAAAACACCATGACAAGTCAAAGGAGATAATACAGAAGAAAGGAGTCCCATTTATATGTTAGTACCTTTCGTGGCGCTTCCCCCTGCTTTTTGAACAAGGGACCCTGCATTTCATCTGTACTGAGCCTCACAAATTACACAGCCAGGCCTGCTCCCACACAGGGCAGCAAGACATGTCCTACCTGTCCTGGAGCTTCCAAGTGTTTCGTAGGCCATGGAGATGCCTAGAGGATTAGGTTTTATGCCTGGATTTTTTCAATATTTAGAGCGAAACTGAGTAAGGAGATCAGATTACCTTCAAGGTCTGTTGAATCCGGGGATGACACTAACTACACAGGACGAGGCAGCTTTACAGGTCGGCCACAGGATTCAAGAGGTTTGAAAGTGGACACATCAAACCAGCTCAATCCTTTTTGTAACTCCTTGAAGGCGGAAAAACCCACCAAAACTAAACTAGTTTAGACGGTTGCAACACTCTAGCCGTTCAGGAGGCTAAGGAGTCAAAATCGCAGAGAGAGAGAGAGAGAGAGAGAGAGAGAGATAGATAGATAGAGACGTTAACCAAGTCCCGGACGCTGACCCTCAGTCTGGAGGGCAAGAGTGAGCTAACAAGTCCAAAGTTGGAGAGGGGAATGGGGTGTGCTATGGAGTAACACCGGCTTCCAGAACAAAGGTCGCACATCTGGAGTCACGGTCAAAGCACAAGCCTGTCACAGTTTCACACAGTTTCACTATTTTTGAAGGCAAAAGCAGACATGACAAAACACAGCCGGCACCACACTCACCGCCACGCACGCACCCCGAAGGCTTGAGAAAATCCGAAGACAGTTCAGCAAATGAGAGACACCGGAAACAGCCGAGCGGCTGACTCCTCTCAGTTCACATCCACCCGGTTTAGTTGGCCCCACAACTTATTCTTGTCATTAGCGGACACGTCCTAAGCTATCCCATTTACCCATTAGGTTAAGGAAGTCCGCATCTGAATCCTGATTTTGCCAGTCAACCCCGCCTCCTCCGCATTTGGGCGTTCAGGCACCGCCCCCCGCCCCACCCCTCGCGGCTGCCAAATGGCGCCCTTTCCTCGTGGCGTTCAACTGTTCTCGCGAGACTTCGCTCCCACTAGTAGCTGGGTCGCAGAAGACTCCCTCTTTTCTTTCCGCGAGGTTGTCGAGGTGAGCTGTGGTCGGCTTGTTGGGGAGCTGAGGTTTGGCGTGGCCGAATGCAGACCTTCAAGGCCTGCGTTGCGGGGTGCGGGTACGCCGCAGAGGCCCTTTGTGGGCCGTTAGTTTTGGTGCAAGCCGTTTGCCAACCTGGGTGGTAGGAATAAGGTAGGACTCTTGGGCCTGGTGAGCGAGAGGAGCTGGCTTTTCCCGGGATGCCCGCATTGCTTGGGAGGCTCGAGCCGCGGAAAGCAGGCCCCGAGGGCGGAGGGCTTCGTGGCTGCACTGTGTAGCCCGCACTTAGGCGTTCTGCCTTGTGTCTGGATGCAGATGTTAAAATTAGGCGTTACGGACAAGTACACGTTTTGTGATTTTCCTAAGTGCGAGGTGACCATTTCTGACGCCTTCCGTGCAGGAGGTGAGGTAGGTGCTTCCTGGAGACATTCGCCCCAAGGTCAGGCATAGTTAGAGGTTGGAGGGATTGCTAGCACTCCGAAAGCGCGCTGCCTCGCCGCTGGGCCTCCGGCCGAATCTTTGGATATAGGAAGGACGCTGGTTAGGAATGTTTTCTGCACGGTTTCCGGAAAAGCGGTTTTTTGAGTTAACTCCACTGTGCTGTAATAATGTGCTGATATTTGAAAGACAGACCTAACCTCTTGGTATAACAGTGCCGTTGGACCCAATTTTTGTTAAATTTCGTTTTTGAGCAGTTATTTCTGAATACTTAGGTTTTCGTGTTTTAAAAAAACAAAACATACCATGAAATTACCACTAGTCCATCGGACATTTTGCAGATTTCTTAAGATCCACCTGACCTTTATGATTTCTTGTATTTGAGCTATTTTGTCATTTTATCCTAGGATTGTTTCTTCATTATTCAGTTGTCATTCTCAAGTATACTAAAGACAACGCTAAAACGGAAGAATGTTGGTATCCCCTGTAAGGGAGATGAAGTAGTTAAATAGACCTTTCTCTTTTTTGCCCAATGTTGTCAGATTTCCCAAGGAGATTATAAAAAGACAGAGGGCACCATTGTGTTGTCTGTTAGCCTTTCATTGAGAAGTGAGAATTCATAACTTGTTTGTTAGTACTCATAATGGCAAGGAGATAATATGCCAAGGAAGAGGTTTCAGAGTGACTTTGATGAATGAGAAGAGGCTGTAAATGGAAATCCAGTAGTTTGGATTGACCTAGTAAATGCTGATTATTTTTCCTGATAAAATGAAGCAGCACTGCCTTCTGGCTTTGTATATAGAAGTTTTTCCAAGGGGTTCCCATATGCTCTTGAAAAATGGCTTTTGGCCGTTAATTGTATGTGAATGCTTTTAATTGTACATTACATAGTACAGTTACATTTTGTATCATGGGAAGATGTTTAATCTTTTTTTTTGTTGGGAAATGACAGTACTGTTCTGGAATCTTACTCCACTGGGTAGATTGAGAAGACAGCTGAAAAATGGAAACTGTGAATTCAGTTTCCAGATTAATTTGATTTGAAATGGATGATTCTTACATAGAAACCCTAAGGGCCTAGTTTATGATTTTTGCCTTGATTTACATAAAGTGTGACATCTGACCACATCAAATTTTGTATTAACTGGGATACGAGCTCTGTTGGCATTTGTTTAGAGAAACTGCATCACGTTTACTGAATTTTCAGAATTCTGAAGCAAATTACAAGTGGTGAATAAACAATTTGGAGAAGGACTTGGGAGAATATGTAACGGGAATTAATTTTCTCAACTCTATAATGGCATCTAATTCAGCTGTGGAAATTGACAGTGAAAGGTAGGTGCTATTTTAATCAACTCCCACTAGATTTTTACTGCAAAACTGACTAGATTTGCTGATAACTTCACTGTATTTTTATTACTGAATAAACAATAGAGGTAATTTTCAAGAATAAAGAAAAAGAAAACCTGTTTCATACAGGTCTTCAGTTTATGTAGTTAACAGTGGGACACATTCTTAATCCCAGGGAAACAGGAGAGTATTCTCTGGCCAATTTGGTATCTCTTCCTGGCTAAATCATCCTAATCTTACAACAGGAAAATAGGTATCAGTGGGGTATCTTGCTTAAAAACCCAACTTGTTGAGATAATGCACATTATAGTAGTGCTGGCACAGTGTATATACCTGATGGAAATAGCTAGTTAACTGGGAAATCAAATCAGCATTTTTATTGTATTGAAATTAAATACGTTTGCTAGGCTACTTTTGTTTTATTTAGAGCAAGCTCTAGCAGTAAACAAGACAGCCTTTGGAAATTAAAATTATTTCTCTTGGGAGGTCATTTTTTTTTAAGTGCTGTGGCATCGTGGCACATGACATTATGGTCCATTTTAGGTAGTCAGAACTAAGTGGTTGGTTTAGTCCTGAGCCCATCTTAAAAATTATCTTGAGCATGTTTTCCCGTTTTTGGACTGTGGAAGAAAAGTATCTTACGGTAATAAGCATTCAGTAATATAAAAGTACAATTAATTTTTTCCCCTTTTTTTCTAGTGATGACTCTTCTGGTAGCAGCTTATTTAAAACTCAGTGTGTCCCTTACTCACCTAAAAGGGTGCAAAGAAACCGTATTAGAAAGTTTGTTCATTCACCTGAAGTTGTTCAAGCAAGGGATTCATCTAGTGACTCGTCTTTTGAACCAAGACCATTGACTTTAAAAGCTATTTTTGAGAGATTCAAAAAAAGAAAACATAAAAAGAGGAAATACAAACCAACAGGAAGACCAAGAGGAAGACCAAAAGGGAGAAAAAACAGTAGACGTTCCCAAATAAATAAGAAACAAGTTCAAGACAAAGGATCTGGGTTCCCA
Source organism: Mellivora capensis (assembly GCA_004024625.1). Taxonomy (NCBI): domain Eukaryota; kingdom Metazoa; phylum Chordata; class Mammalia; order Carnivora; family Mustelidae; genus Mellivora; species Mellivora capensis. Next base: position 82,148 of record PISX010002446.1, on the reverse strand, counting down.
TTTTTAGAATCCGAGAATGCAAGAAAACCATTACCTTGGAGAAAGATTTTAACCTTTGAGGTAAGCCAGTATTTTATATGTGTGGATACACATAGCTGAACTGTCTGAAATTACTTGTTGGCCACTTTGAGAATTTAGATATGGCCGGAGGAACATGGATGGAATTTTCAACTTTGATAATACTCTTCTGTACAGACTAACTGCCACTTCAGGACCAATCCATCCTTTAGCACAGACTTCACCTGGGTTTCAGAGTGGACTTTAACTGGCATATTCAGTGAATATACCCATTTATGAGGTGCTTCAAGGCTGTTTATACAAAATCCCTTGATCTCATCAGGTCTTTAAATATCATCCCTAAAACTCTAGTGATTCCCAGTTTTACAGTAACCTAAGTCAGGCCCACCCATATCTTCTATGTGTAGTGGCTTCGGTAGAGGCCATTTCCTTTCAGATACTGAATATTCGATTTTGACGGAATTGCCTGACAAATAACTTTTTTAGCATTAGACTCTCAAATACTTGAGTTAAGTGACTGCATAATTTATAATCTTTTGCTCTAGAAAGGTGATTTGAAAGAATACCATTTATGTTTTAAGCTGATTATATGGACATGGGATTTGTTTCTCTTTGTATTTAAGAATGTCTTTAGAAATCCCCAAACAATACAAGATATGTGCTAAGTTTTTCTTGGTATACCAACTTAGGTAAATTTGATAATGTGCTAGGTAGATAGTGGATTCCTCTTATAGCTAGCATCGGGTATATGTGATCCACATACAGCAGAGTGAGTAATTCAAGACCGCTTAAGAGTCTGTGGTAAAGAGATCCTTTACATTTTGGAACATAAGGCATCGGCTAAGTTATGGAAGAAAATTCTATATTTTGTAAAATCATTACATGAAGTGTTTTTGATATTTAGCAAGCAGTGGCAAGAGGATTTTTCAACTACCTTGAAAAACTGAAGTATGAATACTACCTCAAGGAATCCTTGAAACAAATGAATGTTGGTGAAGATTTAGAAAAAGAAGATTTTGACAGTCGTAGATACAAATACTTGGATGATGATGGAGCTCTCTCGCCTATTGAAGAGTCAGAGTGAGTTCAATCATGTGACATAATTTTGGTCCTAGGGTGGTTTTTTTTTTTGTTTTTTGAAATTTTATTTATTTATTTATTTGATAGAGATCACAGGCAGGCAGAGAGCCCGATGCTGGGCTCAATCCTAGACCTGAGACCACCACCTGAGCCACCCAGGTGCTCCTTGGTCCTAGATTTTATCAAATTAAATGTTTTAAAAATTTTGGTGTTACTTGTTACATATTATGTTATGGTGTTACATGTGTTACAAGTTACTTGTTACACCTGTTATATGTTACTTGTTACATGTTACAGATTTGTTTATACATTAACAGTGATGGGGAGGCACAGATAAAATAAGCCATCTGGGTTGTAGTTGAGCTTTGAGCTTGGCACATGAGCCATCCATTTTGGGATGTCCTACATGACAACATAATTTTTCTCCTTACTAATGCTATTTCAGTTGTAGATCATGACAGTATATTACTGATTAGGTTCTGGATGATTTTGTCATCTGAGGGTATGTTTTAATGTTACAGAACAGAGGATGGGGCTGCAACAAATCTCGGACAAAATGACGAATGTGATATCAAATTGGTGGTAAGTGACATTTTTGTCCCATTTGATTTTAGGAGGATAAGCAATTATTCAGGAAGAATTTAATCCACTAGTTTACTATCTTAGATTCTGAATTTAATTTTTGAAAGGTTCAATAGATGTGGTACAGGAAATGTAAGAATAAAAATAGGGATTATTGGATACTTGATGAGAACATGGGCTTTTCAGTACTGTTAATAAGTTTCATATGCTTGCTATTAGGATATCTAATTCGGATTTTCTAATGAAAAAAAAAAATAAGCCGAATTTGGGTTTTTAACATCATGCCTTAGTCACCAGGTTATTTTAAGTGATCTAGAGTTAAAAAATTATGTGTAATTATTAAAACAGTAAAATTTGGTAGTTGTTTAATGCTGATTTTTTTTTTTTTATGCAGGACCATAATGATTTCATTATAAGTTCTCAAGTACCAAAGATGAAGAATGTGTATTTAGAACAAGAGGAATGTACTGAAGAAGCTGCTTTGTCTAAAAAGAGCATCAAAGTCCAAAAACACGACAGAGGACAGAATGGCCTGAAAAGAGATAGGAAATGAATGTTAAGGTAAATAGAACAGGGAAAACAGCTTTTCATAGAAAGTAAAGATGATAAATACAAATACATATGTTGGTGTAGTGATAAAAGAGACTCTGCTAAGGAGAAAAGAAAACCTTAAGTTAGTGAAACTCCTAAAGAATTACTAGAGAAAAATATTTTAAAACACAGTGAAATTATCACAGAAAATTGAGGCTTGCATAGCAAAAATAATCACTTGAGAAATCATAAGCAGAAGATCCATTTTGCCTATACTTGTTTATTTCAGGGTAAGCACTTCAGGTGTTAGTTGTGCATTCAAATCAAAGAAGTACAGAGATTGTAATCCTGAAACAGTAATCACTAATGGACAACCAACCATCCATTCCTCAAGAGTACCCGAAAAACCATTTTGATGGCTATTTCACTCAAAAGTGACCTTGAGCTTCAAATGTGTAGTACTGTAATAACTTACTAGTTACCTAGACTTTTTCAACTACCACTTTTCATCACTACTGTATATTGCTGATTGTGCCACTAAATGTCTACTGTATTTTATGATCGCACTTGTGCTGTTTTTGTTTAGTTTGTGAACAAAGACTTAGACAAAGTGCAAAAAATAAATCCTCTTTTGCAACCCAGAACTCATGGTTCAGTATGAGTTTTGATACAGATAAGAAGGAACAAGATCCTGGGCGCCTGGGTGGCTCAGTGGGTTAAAGCCTCTGCCTTGGGCTCAGGTCATGATCTCATGGTTCTGGGATCAAGCCCTGCATCGTGCTCTCTGATCAGCAGGGAGCCTGCTTTCCCCTCTCTCCCCGTCTGCCTCCTTGTGGTCTCTCTGTCAAATAAATAAAATAAAGAATCTTCAAGAAGGAACAAGAGTCCCTAAAACGGATTAAAGTCATAGTGGGGGGTACTGACAAACCTGAAGGGCGATTCTAGGACTGTAGAATTAGCTAAAAGCATATAAGGGAAATCTCAGCTGTATTGAATTAGTAGTCTAATTTTAATGTTGATATGAAACAAAGATGCCTTGTTTTTTGTAGGCTTTTCACTTGAACACAATGTCTGGACTTAAAGGTACATCTTAATAGGTGAGTGGATCGGATTTGTTGAAATGTACTTTGTCAGTTCATACCTCCACGGGTTTCATTATAAAAGACATTTTGCCAGTTTACAATTTGACGTTTCAGAAAAACGAGTTTTAGGGGGTCACACGTTTTATAGTAGAAGGTGCAAGCCTCACTTTACTTGCACTTTACAGTTTCCACAAACTGTAAGTTAGTTTATATTGAAATAACCAGAATACTGGATATTTCTGTTTCACACATTTAAATTATTTTAAACTAACGCATAATCTAAAATGAGGTGTAGGATTTAATAGCGTAATGTTAGAAATGATTAGAGGACACAAAATTTCCTAAATCTGATGCAAAGTTTAATTAAAAAGCACCCAATTTGTTTATCTTCCAATGATTTTCTAAATGGGAAGAACAAAAATATAGCCTCTCATTAATATTTTCTTATATTTTTTTTTATAAGTGACATAAAATAATAATAGCTCTTAAGATGAGGCAAAAAACTAAACACTTTGCTGTAATCTGGGGACATCCTAGGCAAAACATACTGTGATACTGGAGTTTGCCGAAATCAAGACTTAGGTATGGAAATCTTCCTTTGGTGGTTCTCTAGTAGCTATTTTGTACTTACCTTCAATATTTGGTCTTTATTCTCAGTATAGACCTGACTCCTTCCTGTAAGCATTTTAAAAATCCTTACTGTGTAATATGTGGGATGATTGTTTTTAATTTGTAAATATTTGGCTTTTTGCACAACTTTGAACTCGGAGACTAAGAGCAGATCACAGTTCTAATTGTTTTTCCTGTGAAATCTTCTAATTTTAAACTAAACAGTGGTTGAGGTCTATCCCGATGGGGCTTTTTCTGTAGACCTACATCGTTGGAAACGCCTCATAGAGTATTTGTGTGGTTTCCTTTATTCACAGAACTATGTGTTAGATCTGTGGGAAAGAACTACAAGACAGTTATCATTATCTGCTAAAACTCTGTGACCTAAAGTCAAATTTTTTAAATCTTAGGTATTGGCGTATCCCAACAATCTGTACAGTCTAGGGTGATAGTTTAGGTAAGTTTTCATTGGGGACAGTGTAATCCTTGGGGTACTGTTACAGTTCAGATGATGAATTTAATTGTTCAACTGCTGGATGACACAGACATGAACTAAAACTTAATTCTGATAGAGCTGGTTATAGCTTAAAAAAAGTTACAATTTGGATACTAATCATATATTTAAGTTTTGGATTTTAATCAAACTTAAATTGTCTTTAATCTCTTATTTGATATTTTATCTATAGGGGTGAATATGATTTGAACTCATTCACATTTAGAGGTAGGTGGAAAATCTAATTTTTGTTTAAATTTATTAAGGATCCAAAAGTTCTGAAAAGTAAGTTGTGAGGTCAGCATACTGTTGTGTGCAGTAGTTATTTGGGTATGCAACAGAAGTATCAAGATCTTGGTAGAAATATTTGCCACAATACTTAAACTGAAGAGGCTGCATGTCTAGGGAGTAACATGAAAATGCCCTCTTCTGTATTTTTATTAAACAGTTCCTGTGGTTATCCTAGTAACATATTTGGATATATTACAATAGAGATATTGAGGGTTTTTTTAATTAAGGAATTCTGCTTAATAATATGAGCAACTAATCTTGATTTCTAATGCATCATTTCTTTTAGTGATTTGACTTAACAGTTCTGTATGTGCATTATACAGGGACAGAAAAGATAATCAGGGCTAGGTCTATGTACTTAAGATGCAGGTAATGTAGTTGTCTTATTGGAATGACAATTAGGAATAAAGGTCTAATTACATATTACAAGAACTTAAATTTGTAGAGCCATTTTCAGGAAGTAGCATTGTAGCCTAGAGGTAGAGGGGTTTACATATCCGACAGGATCGCACTGCATGGTATCTGCCCTCAGCAGCTCATTCCTGCTGGGTGTTCAAAGGACAGTGCAATAGAAACTCAGTATCTGGCATCGTTGGTTTTCTTGGCTTCATGCATGTTAAACCTGGTATTCTTATTGAAACAGTATTCTATTCTTACAGTTTTTCATACTGTTCAGCTTAAGATAATTTTCAAGAGGAACTAATGCTTCTCTTTTTCTAGGGCGTTTGAAATTGAGAACCAGGAAGATCCACATCCAGACCCTAAACAGGTAAGGCTTAAATTTCAGTTGCTTCTAGTGGCTGCTTGCTTTTATCTGGTTAGCAAAACAGCAGGACTTCAGTACAGAGGCAGAAACTTTTGTATAGATTTTAAGCATGAGAGGAATTTCTATAAAGCCTCATTGTAGATGGAAATGGGCACCATTGTTCATGGTGTCCAGAAATTGTTAATGTGGCTACATTGAGACACAGGTTATGCTTCCATCACAGCAAGTTTATTGCTGTGGTGACAATGAGGCCTGTAACATTTTCTGTTAGGCTCATGGAGTAGAGTGGAAGAAATAAGACTTCAACATTAGAAACAGTTAAGGAATGATTTTAGATCTGTTTGGCAAAATAGCAATCAGTGTACTTCTGCAATTTGACTTCTAGGGCCCTGAAGTAAAGACATTGGATCCCAAAGATTACAGGTAAGATTTCCCCTCAGAAGCCCTAGGTGATGGAATCCATTAATTTACCTAATTTTGATAGCCACTAGTCCTAGTAGTTCGTTACCTCACCACTTTAAAACAAAACAAAACACACAAAACCCTAGATGTTGAAAGGCCGTAGTTTGTGTTTATACTGTTTGCCAGTGATTTGTGATGTTATGATGATGGGCAAAATGTTCAACTGCTCTGAATGCGCTGAATGAAAGTAGCCTTTCTGAACATCCATCTAAATGAAATCTGTGCTCTGCTCTATTTTCCAGCAAAAGCTCTAAAGTAAAAGTTAACTGAAACATGAATAGTTACTTTGGAGTTAACAACCCGAGGGCATTTCATGCCAATTAGGGTATGAATGCAAATGAATATAGCTTTAGTTTAAAATATCTTTGTTCCCAGCATTTAAATGAACTGGATTAAAAGCAGTTATTTCAACTTTGTAGTTCTAAGTCTGCAATTTTCAGCACATACTAGTTTAGAACTGGGTTTCAGGATACTTGGGAACCTAATTAACTGCATTTGGAAAAGTGCAGTCTAAACTTTAAAATTTTCCGTAGGTGGGGAGTTCTTAAAGTATGTCCATATTCAAATGGAGATGCAAGAAACCCAGCTGAAAGAACTCTGGCAAGTTAATTCTCTGTCCTGTATAATCGTATAACGGTCATTACCAAGGCTTTGAGAATGCAGTTTCTCATTTGTTGTGGACATGACCATAAAAAAATTTTCCCACTAGGTTTTCTTTCTGCTACTTTGCTAGCATTCAGCCTATTGGGAACATTTTACCAACTCTGTTCTATTTCCATTGCCTAGATTGGCACTGTCCAGTATAAATGTACACAAGCCATATGTGATTTGGTAATGGTCATATTTCAGATTCTCATCTGAACATTCATGGCTAGTATACTGAACAGTGCATGCCTAGATCTCTAAGACATGTCTTTTGCTAACTCCTTCCGTATTGTTTAATAACCATGCAACTTGTAATATAATAGATTTAGTAGAGGGAGGCTGGCTTCAGTTTACATGATCATCTCTGGAAATGGAAACTTACTTTATGTTCCTGTTACATAGGAGTGACAGTGACAACTGTGGATTGATCAAGTTATTTTTAAAAGGTATGTACACATTTGAAAAAATAATTTATAGGTCATTTCAAAGAGGGCTTGTGGGACTAAAACCAAGAGCTCTTAACGCTGTGACCAAATATTGGACTTCTCCATAGGATGTAATAGTTACTCAATAGTGCTATGTTTTCCTGAGGAGATACAAGATTTAGTTGCTTCTGTCTATGATTGGTCAAGTGGGAAAGAAATGTCTCCCAAGTTTAACTAATGTATATTATACTCTTGTTCTCAGGGCTGTTTTGAAGATTATGATTCTAACTTTGGAGGAACTATGGTGATGAGCAGTGACTGGCAGTGGAAGGAATCACATGTAAAAACTCCTTAAATAAAAATTTATTGGCTTTAAATAATTTTATCTATATTACACATAATTAAAAAAAAACATTACACTTTTAGTAGAAAGTCAGCATGTATTTTTGGCTCTAAGTTTCTCCAGTGTTTGCTGTGGAGGGAATAAAAACAAAAATTTAGTATGTTACCCGTTGTAGTATACCCTAGACATGGAAAAACTGTAGGGGGCCTAGCTCACCTTATGAAATTCTTTCGCCCTTGCTCTGTTTTGGGCATATGCATCTTGCTTTGCTTTCTCTTCCCTTTGCTGTTTGACTTCAGCTAACTGACTGTATGATCTGTAAGAAATGTGTGTGCAGAATTAAGGATGGAATGTGGATTACTATTCTCACATACACACACACATACCGCCTATACCTTAGGGCCCTTTGATGCATGAGGGCTTGTGCAGTCTTTCTGTCTTCAGGAAGTGACACTCTAAGCTTAACTTTATTCACACCCTTCAGGCGATTCACAGATGAGCCTGAGCAGAGAAAAAGTGACTTGGCAAATGTTACAATGCTTCACTCTCTGTGAAAGCTGATGCAGATTATGTGGAACATACCTGTAGGTTTCTCCTTAGCTATTTTGATTTGAGAATTTTCAGGAATACGAATTTTATTCTTTATTTCTTTCTGTCTCTGGGAGGATCTTTCTATAAATAATTTTTTCCTCTTTACAAATGCTTCTTGTAAGCTCCCAGGTAGAGCTATAATCTTTGGAGGGGTTTCTGTTTAAAAAAAAAATTGAAACTTTATATTGTGGTAGCAGTATACAAACAAGATTGTGGGGCAGTGTGACTACTGGAACTGAATGGGGAACTCTGCTGGCCCCTAGGGTAACACCATTTCAGATGCTCAAGGGCCTACCTGCAGACACAATCATCCGCTCCTCCGTGCCGTGCTCAGATACATCTGGATAATCCAAGGTTTCTGTTACTGATACAAGAGGTAGAAATTCACTCACCTAATTGCAAAAAAAAAAAAAAAAATAATAGATGAATTTATCACGTCATCTCTGAACAGTATCACAAGCATAGGTTCTAAAACCTTGAACAATTTCTAAACCCCTGGTTCCCTCAGGTAGACAGATGTGGTCTTTGGGGGGAGGCAGGCAGCGATGCCTTACTCTAATCCTTAAATGCAGTATAGGAATTTATGTCCAATAAACTAAGCTTCTGTTCTTTCTTTGTGCTGGTTCTCATATTTAAACTATAGGACTAAGTTTTCTGGGAAGGGAAGTTTAAAAGACTTTATTCCTACTAAAATGTTTTGTCTGACCAGCCTACTCTAGCCAAAAGCTCCCCATCCCCCCACCCCCATTCCTGTCAAGTTCTTCCAAACCACTTCTGCATCTGCTCTACTTGTCTCCTGCTTCCCCAAATTCCCTCATCAGTAACCACAGAAACAAGTCCTAGGTATGGAGCCATTTTTTAGAAAGTAATCTAATACAGTATCAGGCCGTAAGAAAAGTCCTGCTACAGTACTATAGAGAATCTGGGACTTCTCTGTAAGAGGGTAAATTAATACACTGCATCAAACAGTTGGGTTGGGACTTAGATTTTCTGTTTCCATGCTGCAGTCCTGTAATCAGTGAATTCACCCACCATAACCTAGAGTCCTTACTAATTAACTAGAATTAAATTTGTGGCACAATTCCCTCCAATGATTCTCTCCTAAGCAGTGAAGTGAGCCAGGAGGAATGGTTTGCTTGCAGTGGAGAAAACTATAAAGAAACTGCAGCTAACAGAACTCAAAACCTATTTTTGTGTTTTATAACTTGAAATATATCTTCATTTTTTCTTTGGGACTGATCCGCACAAAATAAACTTAAAAGGTAATAGCACTCATTTTGTATCCCCCTCGGGTCTGATTTTTACCTACGCTCTAGAGCTCTGCTGCCTTTTTTGGAACAAAATCAATCTTTCACTGAATCAATTCATTGGTGAGTTCCAGTGATTCCAGGTCCTAATGAAAACTATAGCATCATAAGATGAATGTCTTTTTAGGACTATAAATGGCATAAAACAATGCTATTGGGCAGTCTGAGAGCTGGTCCCTCTTCCCATCTGCTGTCAGTTGCTTTAAGCACAGTAACCCCTCCCTGTTCACTGTGTACTTGAGTGCATTTGCACCCGAAAGGGGAAGGAAATTAGTTTGCAAACAATTCTAATGTAAAAAAATGCCATGTAGAAACAAAAGTAAAGACCTGTTGCCTTATTCTCAGTTTGTTGTGTTGCTCTATTAATGAGGTGTATTCATATTAAAAGGAGCTATGAAGTTTACCTGAGAACTGCTATTTGCCTCATTTCCTTTCTTTTCTTCTAGCGTTAGATTTGCAAGATCCATTTCAGCAATACTGGTATCACTGGTGCTTACTAATGTAAGCTCTGGTTCTTCCATTATACCATGGCCAGACTCTGTGTCCTGTGCAATAAAATTCAAAAGGAAACCATATTCTTAAAACATTAAAAATACAAAAATAATGTTACAGAGGAAGAACAACAGTGGTCCGTGAAGACCACAGTGGTGCCTTACCCCACCCCTGACCCACTTTTAGAAATACTTAGGACTTTGGGGATGGGCAAAATAATAATTGAAAGTAGCTATTGCAAGGGTTGTAAGCCCAAATGCTTATTATGGGGGCTATGCAGATAGTACAAATGCAGGTTGACTGGGAGCTGTGCAGAACCTGAGGGCGTAACCTATCAAAAGGGAGCAGTAGCTGGTGGGGTGCAGCCAGATGGAGGCCACTGCTGCCAAACCACATTTTTAGAGGAAGTATCTTTAATTACTGAACAAGAATTGGCAAAACAAACACAAAACCACCCAAAAGCCGCAAAATAAAACACATGTGACCCAGATGTCACTCTTGCTGTCAATGCAATTTCTATTCTATGTTTATTGGTAAAAGAACGAACTACTAGAAAGTGAAAACCATATTCAGGTGACTGGAATTGAAACAAGCAGATTAAGGAGGCTGAAGCACAGGTCAAGCCATCGGAAAAGGGATGTGTCAACTGGGAGCAGACCTTTTGTTGGAGATTTCCAATGATTAGTAGGAGATTGACTATCTCAGGCATATCAGCAAGAATCTCAGTTGCTTCTTTTGAATTTGGTTTCAAAAGACTTGTGGAAATGCATTTATTTACATACAACATTTCACTTACCCACACTGGAATAGAGCTCTGTAATGATCCAGAACTTAAAAAGAGCTCTGACTCCACTGGGTGAGAAAGGTTTCTTGGGATTTCTGGAGTTTCTGCCTTAGTGGAATTCTTAAAATACTTTTCATTCTCAACAGAATATGGTGCCTGAACTGAAGTTCCCCTTTCCACTGTTCTGACACAGAACTGAGAATCCATTTCCTCCACAGGTGAATTTATATTTAAAACCCCAAGGCTTTCATTTTTATCTCCATCGAGTCCTCTTTCTGATAGTTCTTCAAAGCCCAGTCTTTGTTTTCTGCCTTCCGGTTGGGCTTTTGTTGAGCACTCACTAGAGGTAGACCCACATGGCGTGCTATACTGTAGACTTAAGGGATGAAATACATTAGCCTCATCAGAGGAACTGAAGACTGAACTCTGTAAACTTCCTACACAGAGGTAGAAATGAACACTTTTTTTCTTATTTTGTATTTCAGTCTGTTCAGAATAGTTCTGATTTTCCATGCCTTGGGAAGAATCTCTTGCTTCAATGCTAAAAATACTTGGTAGATCAACATGTTGGCCCCCTTCCTGTGAAGAAAATTCTGGCAGAAGCTGTTGAAAAGATTGTTCAGATCCTGAAAGAAATAAGTTAACCATAATTACATGTTGTAAAACCTGGATACAGATACAGTCTCTAATAGTCTGACTAAATTGTAAGTAATGAAGTCAGATTAAATGAATAGAAAACTAAAAGGATGGTCAGAGTGATCTTCAAGTAATTCTGCTCCCACAATGTATTTTCTCCTAGTCTAATAAAATATGGTTATTAGACATGATGAGGACTCTTCCCTAAGAGAGAGAGAATAGTGATTTTAATGACAGAACTTAGATTAAAATGTACATGTGTATCTCAAAAATATGTATGTGGGTATATATATAAAGTTTGTACAGGAAGTTTTAGAAGAATACTTAAAACTTAACTGTAAGGGTTGAACAGCACTTTTGATTTTTATTTTATCAAGTTCAGAACTGTAAAAATGCAAACTGAGCATTATTCTATTATTGAAATGAATACACAGAGAAACAGAAGCTGTAACACTGGGAATGGGTGAGGACAGGAGTGACCAAGAGGTGCTAGGCACAATTTAGGTGTAAATAAAGCAGGGAGAAGTATTTAACTTAATCAAACCTTCAGTCTTTTCTGTGGCAAATATCTGAGCTGCAGCATGAGCCAAAGGAGGGTCCAGCTGCTGGTTCGGGCTCGTGTTAGAAGAATTCAGGCTGGTTCTCAGTGCTGTAAAGGAAACTGTGCTTCTGGGTGCTGCAAGAGTGTGGTGGCTTTCACACGAAGAATCTGAGTTCTGACGGAAAACAACAGGTTAAGGCTGAAATACTGATTATGTATTACCAACTGGATTAATAGTCAGTGTTCCTATGATACTACTCTGCCTTAATTAACACTTTACTTTCATGCTATTACTTTACTTAAACCCAATTCTTCCATTTCAGTTAAGATGAAAGAGACTTTGACAAAAAGTATTTAGAAAACAAACTGCAAATTAACCATAGTTTAGAATACAATGAGATCATTTTCAAAGGCAGAACTATTATGTAGGACAGCCTGGGATATCAGGGTATGGGAGCAGAAAGAATCTCAGCTGCTTTACTATATAGGAAGAGGCTTTAAATTTTATAAAATTGGTAATAAAAAAACACTAACCCTAAAAATATTCTTGAGCATTTTATGCATGGTACTCATTAGCTAGAGATAAGGCTGACAAGACAAAATTCTAGTACAGCTTGTTTTCAATCTTGGTTCCACATTAGAATCGCTTGGGGAGCCCAAAAAAAGTTTCTGATAATCTAGGCACATCTAGGGATTCTGATTTAATTGGTCTGGGTACAGTTTGGACATTGGGATTTTTAAAAGCTTTCCATGTGATTCTAATCAGCAGCAAGGTGACAAACTACTGTTCTTTTCTAACAGAAGAAAAGATCAACTGTTTTTGGAAATTCACAGCAATGAAGCACCGACATTAATGTACCTGGTAAAAGTCTCTGCTGTCTTGAGAAATCCCAGAATATGATGATATATCAAAATCTGGATGTGGTTCTAAGGGTTTAAATAGCTGACGATGCAAATTTGGAAAAGTGTGTTCCAACTCTGGAAAGTCAAAGTCAACTGTTGCAATTTTGAGAAAAAAGATAAAATTTAATTTTAGGTAACTGCAATTTAACGAAATTACTTCCATTTTTTTTCATTGTCAGCAGACACTTTCAAATTAAGTCCTATCATTATGTCCCACATACAAAAAATAAGGATACCCTCAATGACCAAAACCCTTGACCAAGTTTCCATTTTCACTAGCTCCAAAGTCTTATGATGTTAATTAGAAGAAGCCACTATGATCACTGCTTTGCTGTAAGCTCTGGTTATTCTCACTTATTTTAGTATCTGTGATTTAAAAAAAGAAGAAAAGTTCCTGTACAGGGTGTTACTATGGGCATTGTACTTCATGTGTATTATCTCATTTAATCTCCAACATCTCCTTTTTAACTGAAGATAAAGGAGTAAGCAATGTGTTTATTGTCTCCCAGCTAAGAAATGATCAAACTAGGGACTCGAGGTCTGATCTTATTCTCAATATTGGCAATACTGCCTCAGCTGTTAAGCTAACTTCACAAAGGTAAAGGAAGATCCGTTCATCTCCGCTACATGTTCTTCAGTCTAACTCATTCCAGATCTCCTCTCACTAAATTCCATTTTCCATGTATTGTGTCAGAACTGCCGCAGCAGCCATAAAGACATGAAGCTCAAACCATCATTCCTTAAAACTAAAAGGATGAAAAGTTACATAAAAGCGTTGTTCACAATAATTTTACCCTCAAGTCTGTTTTTTTCAGTTATCAAATTTGCTTCATTTCTGTTCTTGCGTATCATCTGCTGCACGTGTGTCTTACCAGGTGTAAACTTTTCTACTGCAGGCAACAGACGTGGATGAACTTCCTGAGAGTCCTGCCTTTGATAAAGAACTTGTGATGAGGGAAGTACAGAACTTAAAATATCTCTTTCCTCTTCTTTACCAGTGGTAGATTCTTGTTCCCTGGGGTCCAGCTCTGAAAATGACCCTGAAAATTGAGTTTAATGAAAATACTTAGTGGCTGGGCACTTCCTAAGAGACAAGTTTTGGTAGAGAAGCACAGCAATATACACTGATGAGCATCCGAGCAATTAAGAAATCTGCTCAGACAGGCTCCCACTGAATGGGAAAATGTGACAATAGCAGATAATTCTGAAAATGTGGGAGAACCACAGAGCATCCCTGTGGGTCTGCAGGCCTGGAACTTCCAATAATGTTTAGAGTATCATACTGCCCATTATCCTCTCAGGCATGAACAGTTTACTACTGAGATTTAAAGAAACAATCCCTCTCAGCACACTGGGACAAGCTCTCAATGTTTGCTCTCACCACGGTACTGACCTCGACTGATGCTGGTCTTTCAGTTTATTTACAAATATTTTGACTTTATTACCTGGATCTGTAAGGCTTAGATCCGGGTTTTCATAACTTAAAAAGCTCCCAGTAGAAACAGTTACTGATGATAATGGCTCATGATAAATCTCTTCTGTTTCAGCCTAAAAATGAAGAGGAACGTAAGACCACAATGTAGGAAGTAACAGCTAGAAAAAAACCCAAATCAGTGACATTAGCAGTTATCAATTCTGAGCTCAGATCAAGTGTAGAAACCTTCATAGTTGTAAAGGTCAGCAGTAAAACCTTTTCATCATTGCTCAGAATTCATTAGTCTCATACACACACACACCTCCCCTCCCCTCATCTATCAAGTCCTCAGTTATACTCGGTCACCTTTACACACCCACACACATACCCACACACACACACCCACACCCCTCCAGACATAAGCCCTTATTGTTCTAAGTTAGTTTTGCTTCTCAGAACTAGAGAGATCATGCATCAGGTAGACTGGAAGGTCTTCTGATGCTCAGATTTGGCTATTTTCATCATTGATCCACTTCAGTAAGAGCAGATCTCAGAGAACACAGACTTCAGTATTTCACAACATGAAACCAAACAGCTCTAACAATGGAGGACACATTAGGACACTACTAACATTATCCGGCTTCATAGTTGGACTCAGATATGTCTGTTCTTCCTCCACGACATGATTCTCAGCCATAGCCTCCTTGACCTTGACTGAAATTAGAGGCAGAGGGGGGTAGTTTAGATTATTACAAGTCAAATTCTTAGCACCAGAGGATATCATTTCTATTTTCTATTTTCCTACAGTTTTCTTTCATATTTTGCTTTGTAGAATTGCCTTAGACCAAAAAGAAACAAAAACATTCATTTTATTATTCATTAAAAACATTTCCTAGTCAGCATAATATGCTTTTCCCTGGAAAACCGTACTTATATTCTATGGAAAGAAAATTAGCAATATGCTGGGAAATGCTTTTGTTACTAAGTGAAGCAAGAATATTCTATCATTAATACAGTATGATCTCAAAGTTGAGAAGAATGCATATAAAAAATATAATATATAAAAATATATAAAAATTATTTGGCCTCACTTAAGAATTCAGGTATTCTGAGTTAATTTTTCTCTTACTCAACAGTCAACATTTATGGGAAAGCTGGTCAAAGTGTATAGTTATCTGTGGCTCTGAAACAGAATAAGATTAAAACTGTGCCACCAAATATATAAATTAAAATTGTGTCTCATTATCACCATGATTTTATTAAGAGACATCATACACACTAAAAGTAGGTTTCTTTTTTTTTAAAGTATGTTTCTTAAACGTTTTTGTAAGAAATGTTTTCTCAAAGACCCAGGACACACACATTAAAATGTATTATTCTGACCTAACTGATATAACCAATAAATTGTTACTTGGGTTCTTCTAAACACACTAAAATTTTCAGTAGAGAAACTAATATATGGCAAGGGACCCATTACTGAAAAGGGGAAGTAGCATCATGAAAACAATGCCTTGAACAGAGTCGTCTTCCCATGACACACAAGAATTTCCTGTTTTCCTTCAGAAGCAAAGCACCATTTCCCACCTTCCAACAAAAGCAAAGGGTACAGAGCTTGGAAGTTAGTGATACCATCATAAAGCTACTAAGAAATCAGGCTGAGGTGACAAGGACGTGAATAAAGAGGAAGGGAGGGAACAGAGAAGTAACAAAGCCGGCATGTTGTTTTCTAAAACAGAAACAAAATGTAGGGATGATTATGAGAAAGAGAAAAGCAGTCCCCAGGAACCAGGAGCTGCCCTAGCACAATCAGAGTGGCCTTGGTGTTCTCCTGTTAAATGTGAACAATTTCACAGAATACCAGTAGGAAAGGCTGCTCTGTGCCTATGATGGATCAAGACAAAAATCAGGCAATCAGTACTCACATCTAAACACAGACAAAACCAGAGTATTATCCAAACCACAAAAATGACCAAGCATCTCCTTATCTTGGCCTGAATTAAGTGAGACAAAAAGTGTGATTTATAGATTTTTAATATGTCAAATATAATTGCGAAAAATTTTTTAAAAGATTATTTATTAGAGAGAGAGAGAAAGAATCCCTAGCAGATGCTGTGCTGAGCACAGAGCCCAACACAGGGCTTGATCCCATGACCCTGAGATCATGACCTGAGCCAAAACCAAGAGTCAGACATTTAACTGACTGAGCCATCCAGACGCGTCGAGAATGATGATTTATAATAAAAGCAGTACGTGCTCATTATGATTTTAGAAAGCACCAAAAGTTATAAAGAAGGAAAATTCATCCTTTTCCTACCAGTCATAAGCAACCACTTATTGCACTTTAATGTTTTAATTTCTTGCCTTTTTTTTTTAATATGAGTAACTGCTTCTTCTTCACTAGTTACAGCTTTCGTAAGCCTCACTCCGTGATTCCCGCCTCCTGGATAATTCCAATAATGGAACTGCCCCTGCTTCCTGATAACATCCAATACTCATAAGCAGCGCCCCATTTCCTTGAAGCCTCCCCCAAATCACCTTATTCAAGCCCAAATCTTACAGACAGTTAAGTCCTTTCTAATACCTGTACTGAGACCCCTCCCAGTTCCCCGTTGTGAGCATTCCACCTCACTTCAACAAGTCAGGACATTCAGCTCTGTTCAACTATAGGTAAGTTCCTGGTCCTCTCTGACCACAGGACACCAACGGAGATTTAGCCAGTCCACTGGCTAAATCTAAAAGAATGGTAACAGTTTCATTTTAAATTGTTTGCTCTCTCTCCTCTCTCATTCTATTAAACTAACTATAGTGACAGCTAAAATAAAAAGAAATCTGGTTAGAAAAGGTAACTGCTTAAAAGATACTTTGGAACTAATGCAGTAGTATGAACCAGAACTATGCTTTGTAGGGTAAACAATATTACACATGAAACAGTTTGTTAGGTTCTTGCAGAAATTCAAAAGTGAAAAAAAAATTAATGCTGGTTGTGTTTGGAAGGCAGGATTAAGTGATTTAAAGTTTTTTCCTTGTAACCCTCTTTTCCAAATATTTTAAAGACAAAGCATGTCATTTAGAAAGCCAAAGAATATTTTAAAGGTAATATTTAATAATATTAAATTAAATAAGGACTGTTACAAATAGGCTTAAATACAAAATCTGTAGAGGTTGCCAATGGTGAAAACCTCATACCCTCATATACTTCCTATTAGCATTTATTTAGTAAAACAATTTAAAAGCAAAATTACTATTCTCTAAATAAACTTTACTCCCTCAGTCAGCTTTTTGTGCAAAGAAATAATACATGCTTTTTGTAAAAAAGAAAATAAGAACCTATAATACATGAATATATAAAACAGAAAGTGAAACCTGGCCTCCAACAAAGGTAAATCTATACCAACACTTTGGTGATTATCATTCTGGACATTTTTCAATGCATAAAGACAGGTTTTACCTCCTTTATTTAACCAGTCCAGACGCACCATAATGATTCTATTACCAACAGTCACGAAAGTTATTCAGCATTTCTCATTATAAAGTACCACTAAATATCTTTCATCCACATACCCCTGTGCACAGCAATTCCACTGCCTATTCTCTCTCACCTGCTTCCTTGGAGACATCATTACAAACGTATTCCTGGGCAATGGGGTAAAGACAACCAAATACATCACAGTTCAGTGGGCTCCCAAAGAAACTTTGTTCTCGGCTTATTGAGACCCTTAGGGGGTCCCTGTCTTGATAAAAATCTGGTTTACCTGGAAGGAAGAAAAGATGGACTCATTAGATTTTCACTTACATTTCTAGAGTTAGTAGTTAAAACAAAAATGGCAATTTAGATTACAGGCAAAAATCTAAGTAGCAAGAAAATAACCACTTATCTTTCACACAGGCCTTTAAATTATTTCATTATGATTTTACTAACTTTTTTTTAAAAAAGATTTTATTTATTTATTTGACAGACAGAGATCACAAGTAGGCAGAGAGGCAGGCAGGGTGAGGGTGCGGGGAAGCAAGCTCCCCGCTGAGCAGAGAGCCCACTGCAGGGCTCAATCCCAAGATCTTGAGATGATGAACTGAGCCAAAGGCAGAGGCTTCACCCACTGGGCCACCCAGGCGCCCCTGATTTTACTAACTTTTTAATGACAGTACTTCTTTTTTTTTTTTTTTTAAAGAGACTATTTTTAAAAGATTATTTATTTATTTATTTGTCAGAGAGAGAGAGAGAGAGAGAGAGCGCGAGCGAGAGAGCGAGCACAGGCAGACAGAGTGGCAGGCAGAGGCAGAGGGAGAAGCAGGCTCCCTGCCGAGCAAGGAGCCCGATGTGGGACTTGATCCCAGGATGCTGGGTTCATGACCTGAGCCGAAGGCAGCTGCTCAACCAACTGAGCCACTCAGGCATCCCGACAGTACCACTTCTAACACCAAATAATACTTCAGGATTGACTAATCATTCACAGAAAAAAAATGCCTGGAGAATTTATTAACCATTAATAGTATTGTAAGATGCAGTCTGTGGTCATAAAGTCAAAAACAGCCACAGCTAATCTATGGTATAAGAAATCAAAGTAGAGGTTTACCTTGGAGAAACAGACTGTAATTGGGAGGACACAAGAGGAGGGTTTGTGGAGTTCTCTAAGGTTCTAGTTCTTGACCTGAGTGGTGGCTACGTAGGGGTGGCTATTACAGTGGTAATCACTGAAATAAGCACTTAGGATTTGTGTACTTCTCTAAATGTTATACTTTGATACAAAAATAACAGACAAGTAAAGAAACAGAGGAGTGGGAGATACCCCAAAGTAGAAGCTAATCTACTGTGCACAACCCTAGAATCGCTTGGCAATTCAAGGCACCAAGTATTACATAAGGGAAGTGTCACCAGGGAATGGAAGACAGGGAGAATGTTTAGAAATATCTACTTGGAACAGATCCATCCCATCTCCTAGGATCCCTGTCCCTCAGTATCATCCCCACAGAAGACTAAAGGTTTATTCTCTGGAGAAACTGAATTCAATACACTCTGAAAACGGGGCTTGGTGCCAAAAGGAAGCAGCGGTGGAAAGCAGTGAGAATGCCATAAGGTAATTAGGGGTATTCAAGTGTGCACCTCAACACAGATGCCCCCGCATCTGGCTCCACGATAGCAACAGCCAGACTTGTTTCAAGATTGGAGGGTCTTAAAGAAATTAAACTCTGAGCTGCCTTAAGGAACAGAATTCCAGATACTAAATTGAGGGTACCCAGTGAAAAACCCCCTTTTCTAATGAAGTTCAGCAGGAAACAAGGCCCCTGCTTACAGTTTCTAATTAGCCTTCAGCGTCCCACTCAAATATGAAAGACATTCGAGAAATGCCTTTAAAAAATGAGAAACAAATAAAAAGGAACAGAAGAATTCAGACAAACTGAGAAAACACAGCAACCCAAACAAAACACTATATACATTCAAAGCAGGTAATACATTGCACCCGTGAGATAACAGCAGGATGCTATGAAAAAAGAAAAACAAAACAGAACTTAGAAAAAGAGCAAACTTAGAAACTTTGATGGTCAAAATGAAAATTCATAAGTTAGAAAAAAATTGAGAAAATTCTTCCAGAAAGAAAAACCAAAAGCAGAAGAAATGAGCTACAGAAGAAACTGGAAGATCAATATGGATGAGTCTCTCTCAACATGACTTGTCATCGCCTGCCCAAGGAGTCTGTAGCCATTATCTTTTGTTCCACATGCCTCCTACCACCATGAAATTTTAATAACTACAGATACACTGTTTATCTTTTTATGTACATCTGTACTTTGGTACATAAAGAGAGTAAGACTTTTTCATCTTCCCAAAAGCCAATTCTTGTCCTATTTGGAAGCAGTAACACCCTTATTAAGAACACATGACAGAGCTCCCCCAACTTTCAAGTGGAAGGTGTTTCACAGGGAAACTGGTGTGATCTCACCTTCTATTAGAGTTATGTGATAGAAGTATTAGTGTTAGAAGACAGATATGCAACAGAAACTTTAAGCAAATTAAAAAAAGGAAATGATACAAGAAAGTTTTACAATACTAATAATCTTGGCAGTGAAAAACATTTATACATTAGCATAATGGTAATTTAGCTTAATTTTTCCTAAAATTCATTGCGAAGTCATGAAGAAACTCATAAAAGACTTGAAAAGTGGCTGCCTCTGGTAAGGTTAAGGGGTAAGCGGTAAGTAGGGGCACGAAAAAATGCTGTTTCATGTTATAAACTTTTAGCACTATTTGCCTTTTAAAACCATTTGCCTGTAGTATTTTTTTTTTTTAAGATTTTATTTATTTGACAGAGAAAGAAAGAATACAAGTAGGCAGAGGGGGGGGGGGGAAGCAGGCTCCCCATTGAGCAGAAATCCCGATGCAGGGCTCGATCCCAGGACCCTGAGATCATGACCTGAGCCGAAGGCAGAGGCCCAACCCACTGAGCCACCCAGGCACCCTTGCCTATAGTATTTTGACTAAAAGTATTACCCAAGAAGTGTGATAAAGGCTAGGATAAAAGCTCCAAAGGCCCATGAGAGGGAAGCTTGATAGTTCAGGCCCAGTTTACCAGCGAAGGGGCCCTTCATCAGCCCTATCCTGAAGGGAGGAGCAAGATCAGGAAGGGCCTCGCAGGTGAAGCTGGAGACTCAGACTCAAATTAGACTTACTCCTCCAATTGAACAGAAGCCCAGGGAAGAGTTTCAAACACAGAGATGCAGAGAGAGATTACTCAGAATGTACCATGGGAAAATTAGAGTACAGCGAGGCTGGAAACAGGGAGACTTGGGAAGCTATAGTAGCCACTCAAGAAAGAAATGATAGGCTGCATTCAGGAATGGGAGTGGGAACAAGTGGACAGATACCAGAGCTGAACAAGGAGAACTGAGAACTGCTTATTTTTGTTCTGTGTTGGAGAGATAAAAACAAGGGCAGTATTAAGATTTACATCTAAGTACTTGTCCCTGAAAAGAGAAGGCTCAAGGATAAGGAGGTGGTGGTGAAGGGTGACCTATATGCTATATGGTTTTCCCTTTTAGACAAGATGACATTTTAGCAATCTCAAACATGACCCATTAAATCACAGGAATAAAACAAACAAACAAACAAATGAAAAAAACCTGGGAGTCAATGGTGAGAATTTCCCAGGGTGCATTCTAAATTAGGGAAAGCACTAATTCCCAAATAGCTGTGGTTTGCCAAAGAGAGCAAAATGGAATCTTTCAAAGCCAAGGAATAAATAAAATCATTGTTACAACTTCCATAAGACACAATAAGGAAGCAGAAAGGGGACTGATTCTTAAGAGCCACTCTGAATCTCTATCTTCCTTAATTCTTTCAAGTCAGAAACAGAGGTACAATATTTTATGGCTTAAGACCAAAGTAGCTGTTAATATTATACTCTATGCACTTTTCAAGTGACAAAGCCAATTTTCCCCCTTAAAAAAGGATGTGCTTTGATAAGTTTGATCATTCTAGTCTGAATTTTTAAAATAATTATGAAATTCAAATAGGGCTATTTACTAAAGAAGTGCTCGCAGGGAGCACTTCTCCTAAGTAACTGCATCTAGGAAGAAGTACAGAGAAGACATTTACTTGTAACTGTCCTTAAAACCAGGATTTTAAGCATAATAATTATCCTATAAAAATATAAGAAAACAGCAGTGAAGGTATTGAAGCAGAAAAGCAGCCAAGTGGGGCGCGTGGGTGGCTCACTGGGTTAAGCCTCTACCTTTGGCTCAGGTCATGATTTCAGGGTCCTGGGATTGAGCCCTGCAACGGGCTCTCTGCTCCACGGGGAGCCTGCTTCCCCCGCCCCCCCACCACCCCGGCCTGCCTCTCTGCCTACTCTCTCTCTTTCTGTTAAATACATAAATAAATAAATAAATCTTAAAAGAAAAAAAAAGAAAGAAAGAAAAGAAAAGCATCCAAGAAGAAAAGAAAATAGAGTTACTCCTAAAGAAACAGGTTTAGAAGGCAGACATGAAAGGAAACAAGAGTGTCAGAAGCAGAGGATACTGAAGAATTTTTGCCTACAGTAAAAAGATTTTCACTACATATGAGAAAAACTAGTTACCTAATGCCACATTCAAGTCCAAATTTTAAGATTTTTATTTATTTATTTATTTGAGAGAGAGAGAGAGAGAGAGATATCACAAGTAGGCAGAGAGGCAGGCAGAGAGAGAAGGAGAAGCAGGCTCTCCGCTGAGCAGAGAGCCCGATGCGAGGCTTGATCCCAGGACCCCAGGACCATGACCTGAGCCGAAGGCAGAGGCTTAACCTTCTGAGCCACCCAGGTGCCCCTCAAGTCCAAATTTTAAATACTGTTTATATAAACCATTATTTCCTTTTCACCAATACTCACAGATTATTTCTTCAAGACAAAAAATTCAGCATTGCGAAAAAATGTAGAAAACTGGCAAACCATTAAAAAAATCTTGTTTTATCAAACCATGTTACCTAGTATAGATGTTCTGCCACTTGCTGGTGACTCTACCTCTGGTATAGCACTGAGTTCATGCTGGTTCAAGTCCAATCCACATTTCACTTTTGCTACAGGTGGCTTTGAGGATCTCCTGCCCAGTTCTTTGTCCAGATGCTCACCTATCAAGTCAGTGACAAAGTTGGGCATAGTAACAATCTGTTAACATACTACAAACTTTCCTTCAGCCAGCAGGTTGCTGGAGGTGAAAGCAAAGAATAATCAGGAGTTAAAATTTTTAAAAAATGGAGTTATCGTACCACTTTGCTGGGCACCACTCTCTTCTGAAAGCAGCTGATTATCACCAGAGTTGCTCCTATTCACAGGACTCATGCTTTCCTGATCAGCCCCTGCTAGGTCTTGGAGAACAGGAAGCCACTCTCTGAGCTTCTGAGTTTCTCTATCACCTTCAGCTATGGGCTTACTTATCTGAAAAAGTGGACAATTGAGGGTAGGGATGACACAAGATGAGGGATCATGTGAAGAATTCACCAGATGCCTATCACCCTTCTTAAATTAGAACCTCAACCAAATAGTTCCATCAATCACAGTATTACAACTTCAGAGATTTAAAAAAATGCGAAATGCCTATAAAATACAGAAAAGGTGAGACTTCCACTGAAAAGCACCTTTCACAGGGCTTGAACTTAAAAATTTAGCCTCCACTCTATCTTCCAGTAAGACATTACACTTGAGTACTCCTCCCTAATTTTTTCCCCATTACTTTTCCTTAAAATGACCAGGAAATCCCTATAACTCAAGTTCTCATGAACCCAATTCGAGCTTCTCTTGAATGTTGCAGGATTTATAGAATTCTATTTAGGCTAAATCATAGATTCAGGAAGTGGCTTTTTAAAATAAAATGGATAGGGGCACCTGGGTGGCTCAGTGGGTTAAGCCTCTGCCTTCAGCTCAGGTCATGATCTCAGGGTCCTGCCTGGAATCAAGCCCTGCATCAGGCTCTCTGCTCAGTGGGAAGCCTGCTTCCTCCTCTCTCTCTGCCTGCCTCTCTACTTGTCAAATAAATAAAATATTTAAAAAATAATAAAAACAAAATAAAATGGATAGATTCATATTCAGGAGAATGCACTCATCTCCTTATAATGTCTATAACTACAAATGTCAACGTGATCCTGCCAGAATCTTCTCACCAATTCAGTAACAGCAGATCTAACTGCCTATCAGCCTAAAATCAAGCCAGTTTTAGAACAGATGGCGATACTGTCACTTAAGGAAAAAGGTGGTACTAATTTTGATTCAAATACAAATGCCAGCAAAGTGCTATACAGAAAGCACAAGACTTGCTATCTGCATAGAAGAAATTCTGCTAATTATTTTGCAATTTAATTTTTTTTAAAAAAAGATTTATTTTTGCGAGAGAGAGAGTTCACAAGTGGGAGGGAGGGACAGTGGGAGAAGCAGACTCCCCCCTGAACAGGGAGCCGACAGGGGACTCGAACCAGGACCCTGGGATCATGACCTGAGCTGAACGCAGATGCTTAACCTACTGAGCCACGCAGTTGCCCTTGCAATTTAATCTTAGGGCAGGCTCAAAGCCCTTTATAATAAAACTTCAAATGACAACCTGCATTTTTAATGGTGTTTGCATTTGGCTATGTCAAACTATGGCTGAAATCACCTGGGCTTCAAACAACTATTAACCTTATGAACACCATGAAAGGTAGAATCAACTTTAGTGTTTTAATTTCTACATTGTTTAAGGTAGAAAATTCAAGCAGTTAAGGTCAAACCATTTAATCTCAGTAACTGAGAATTTATTTAGGCCCGAAATTTAAAAAAATTTCTAGCTTGTCTGAGTTGGGTTACCTCCACCGATTCAATTTCTAGGTATTCAAGTCTCATACATACCTGACTATATTTAAAGAAATCTCTCAAAGTCCCTTGATGTTTCTGTGCCTGCTGCTGCAGTGTTGTCTGTCTCTGTACAAGCAATTCTTCTTGGGCTTTTTGGCTATAATGCAGAACTTTCTTTTGTAGATCCAGCTGCTTCTGAAGTCCTAGGTTATCTTGCGGAGTTAAGACAGGTTGTAAAAAACACACAAGTCTATCTTGAAGCCTGGGGGTCGTGGAATTGCTTGAGGGAGCTGCCTGTTCATTCTTAGATGAATACAATTCACCATGGTTTTTAGATTTAACTTCCGCAAAAGGGAGTGGAATAAATGGATGCTTTTTTTCTGTGGGTAAAAACAAATAGGGAATAGGATGCTCGGAAGATTCACTTGCAGTCGATTTTGTTTGGTTGTTTAACAGTTCTTCCTGGCCCTTCTCATTAGAATGCACCACTTTCCTCTCGAAGTCCAACTGTGCTGCCAAAATACCCTGTGAAGGCAGAACAGGTGGTGATGGACTTGGAAGTCTATCTTGGGATGCTGAGATCTCAGAGTGACTTGAGGCAACAGCACTGTCACTTCTGGCTGCAAGAGGCTTTTGGATTTTTTCAGAGTCAGCAACAGGCGGTGCTACCTGGGATACCGATGAAGAGCTAATCTGCTCAGAGGACACCCTTTTCTCCAATTTACTTAGTCTTTGCAAAAGTAATTCTTCTTGGACTTCCTGTCTAGATCGAATGGCTTTCCTTTGTATTTCTAACTGCTCCTGAAGTACTTTCAAATCACCATGGGGAAGCTGGACAAAATGCTCAGAAGATAACTTCTCCTCAAATTCATATTGTCTGGGCAAAACCAAGTCTTTCTGGGTTTTCTTGCCACACGGAAAAGAAATGCTTTGTGCATGCAAGTGTTCTTGCTGAAGTGCAATCAAGTGATCTTGTTCAGGTAAAACAGGCTGTGATAAACCGAAAAGCCTATCAGGCAATCCCGGTTTCTCAGAATGTCTTGAGGAAGCTGTATTATCACTCGTAGTTGAACAAGGTTCTTGGGTTCTCCCAGATTCACTTAGAGGCAATGAAGCAAGCAAATGCTGTACAACAGGGGGTGAGAAGGAAGAGGAGCCAACGTGCTCAGGAGATCTCCCTTGCTTCCACTCACTCTGTTTGTGCAGAAGTAATTCTTCCTGAGCTTCCTGTCTAGACTGAACGATAGCTTCTCTCTGTGTAGCTAACCTTTCTCCGAGCGCCTTCAAATTATCTTGCTGAGGCCGAATAAGCTGTGATATCCTCCAAAGCCTATCCTGCAACTGTGGGATCTGAAGATGGCTTGAAAGACTTTTGCTGTCACTCTCTGTTGAAGGAGGCTCCTGGGTTGTACCAGACTCAGCAGAAGGTAACGAAGTAAATGAAGGCTGTCCTACCTGGGGCTCGAATGAGGAGTCAGTTTGTTCCGAAGATACCTTTCCTTGGCTTTTCTGGCTGAAATGAAGGGCCGCCTTCTCTGTGTCCAGACATTCTTGGTGTTCCTCCAAGTTATCTTGCAGAGGTAGTGTAGGTTGTAAAAATCCCAGATGTCTTTCCTGAAACCTCAGGATCGTAGAAGAGCTTAAGGGAACTGCACCGTCACTCTTGCCTGGCATAAACTCCTGGCATCTTTCAGACTCAGCTACCTGGGACAGGGATAAAGAGGTGCCAGTCTGTTCAGAAGAAACCGTTTTCTCTAATTCACGTGGTTTGTGTACAAATTCCCGAGTTTCTTGTTCAGCGCCAAGCATTACCCTGTGTGTATGCGAATGTTCTTGGAGTGCTGTCAAATTTTCTTGCTGTGGCAGGTTATGCTGTGGAAAACTACGAGGCCCATCCTGAAATGCTGGGATTACCAGATGACTGGAGGGAATAACACTCTCCTTTTCAGATAAATGAAAGTTCTGAATTCTTCTAGGCTCAGTTTTAGCAGAAGCTTGTGAAGCAACTAAACATGGAGCAGTTGCTGGTGGAAGTGAAGAACCCATTTGCCCAGACTCATCCAAATCCCTCTGTCTATGCAGAAGCAATTCTGCCTGGGCTTCCTGCCTGGCCTGAAGGGCATCGCTCTGTGTAGTCACCTGTTCTTGGAACAACTGCAAACTATCATGCAGAGGGAAGAGAGGGAAACTCAAAGACCCATCCCGAGATTTCTGGTTTTCAGACTGGCTTGAGATAAGTCCCTTCACGCTCTCAGATGAATACTGCTGCTGGATCTTTCCAGTGCCAGCAGAAGGCCGTGAAGTAAATGTATGTTGAGCTACCTGCGAAGGGAGAGAAGGGGGTGCAGTCTGTTCAGACCATATTCTTCCATCCAATTCACTCTGTTTATGTACACATGACACTTCTTGGGCTTCTCGCCTAGCCTGAAGGCTGTCCCTCTGAATATGAAACTGTTCTTGGAGAAAGTTAAAATTATCTGGCTGTGATAAGACAGGCTGTGAAAAACTCCAAAGCCTATCCGGAAGTCGTGGGACCCCAAGATGGCCTAAGGGAACTGCAGTATCATCTCTGGTTGGAGAAGATTCCTGGATTCTCCCCGATTCAGCTCTGGCAGAAGGCAGTGTAGCAAATGAATCTAGAGATACTAATGGAAGGGAGACAGAGAGGCCAGTTTGTCCTTCTAATTCTTTCTGTTTGTACAAAAGCAATCGTTCCTGAGCTTCCTGTCTTGACCGAAGAACCTCCTTCTGTAGGTCTAACTGTTCTTGGAGAGCCTTCAAATTACCCAGGTGGGCTGTGATATTTTCTGAGGTTGGCAAAGACTTACCCTGCATGTGACTGATTACAGAAGGGCTTACAGAAACTGTACTTTTGCTCATGGCTACAAAGGATTCCTGGATTTTTCCAGATTCAACTGTAGCAGGCAGAGAACTAAAAACATGGTCAGCTGCCACTGGTTGGAATGAAGAACGTTCAGTTAGCTTGGAGAGTATACTTTCCTTGTTCTCTGAGAACCTCTGCTGGGGATCTAGAGTTTGAGAAGTTGTTGCCCGAGATATTTCAGCTATTTCTTTAGGATTCTGTATTATTAGCAGCCTATCATGTGACAAGGGCTTTGAAAGTGTATGAGAATCTTTATGAACCAATTTATAGCCTCTCTTTTGTACTTCATTCTGTGAGAATTGCTTAGGCTGTTCCTTTGATTCCAAAGACTGCTTGGCTAAAACATCTGAATTGATTACCATGTCTGTTTCTACCTGTCTTTGTGGAAAGAGACTTTGTCTTGGAATCTGAAAATGATCTTGTTCTGATCTGGAGATCTGTATGGATGGTACAGGCAGATATTTGTTAGGACTCAATTTGGGTCTCTGACCTTGATCCCAATGCTCTGATATAACAGTGGGTCTTTCAGTATTCTGTGGTAGTACTGATTTAACAGAATCAGATGTCAGTGAAGTGGCTAACCCAGATGAGTACTTTCCTTTTAACATAGTCTGATATTCAAATAACCGTTTCCTGGCTATTTCAACAGACTGTCTGTGAAACCTAAAACAAACACAAAAAAACAAACATTATTCTTTCTTTCTTTTTTTTTTTTTTAAAGATTTTATTATTTGACAGAGAGAGATCACAAGTAGGCAGAGAGGCAGACAGAGAGAGAGAGAGAGAGAGAGAAGCAGGCCCCCTGCTGAGCAGCGAGCCTGATGTGGGACTCGATCCCAGAACCCTGGGATCATGACCTGAGCCAAAGGTAGAGGCTTAACCCACTGAGCCACCCAGGCACCCAACATTATTTTTTCTTGATGAAAAAAATGCTCAATATTCTCATCCGCACATTAAATTTAACAAAGAGCAATTTAGGGTTGGCCATTATCATGATGAAAACAGAATAACATTCATATTGACCTTTGGGAAACCTATATACTGTAGTTCTAAGGGAATCCTGATTGGATCTTCATATAAACCAAATAATAAATCCTGAAGAGGCAGCCACACAGTATATCACATATAAATTGTACCCTAGTTAATACCTGTTCTGCTGTAAAAGCTGATGTTGATAGTTACGAATCATCTGCCTATGATTATCTTCATCAGAAGTTACAGTGCATGGTGCTGGAGCAGTGCCAACCTAATAAAAGACAAAGCTACTAATTAAAAGGCAAATACAGAAACAGGTACTAAAGTATTTTATATAAACTGAAGTTCTACAATTGTAACTTCCATATAGCTTTGTTTGGAAAAGACTAGCACTTCCATTATTAAGAAATGAAGTAACCCACCATTCTGCTTGAGTACCAAGTCCAAGAGCTCAAAATACACATTACTTATAAATCAAGGTCACATATACTGGTACCTTCTAAAAACTGAAAGATGAAAATATACATATATCTATATTTATCTATATATGCACATACATACAGTGTTAAAAGAAAAAATTACCAAATAAAAATTAGAAATGCATTCTACTTTCCTGAATGCTACGACTACTCATATTTTCTTATCCCCCAACAATCTATGTAGGGGTGAGATTTCCTGCATCCTACCCCAGTCTGTTGCGTTCTTTTCCTCTTTTCTTCTTCCAGCTGAGCCCTGAAGCAATCAGTTTCTAATCGTAACTTCTGTTGTTCAATTTGTTCAAGTAATTCCAACTGCTTTTGCTTTTGCTCTTCTATTTCCATTATCTAAGTAACAAAAAAACTAATATCTATTAACAGCAAACTCATATAAAAGAAAAGTTTATATGAATTATATGAATTGAAAAGAAACAGATCTCATCACCAAGAATACCAGTTAACTGAGAAGAAAGTGGTAATGTTTTATCTGTTACTGCCATTGCCAGAGGAAAGAAGAGGGTAAGCTGGAAAGGGGGAAAGGAGAAAAAGACTGGAAAGGAAAAAAAGAGGCAGAAGGGGAAGGAAAAAATAAACACATTAACTGTTCCTGCTTCCTGTGGGTGCACTTGGGAGCACAGTAAATCCCAGCTCATCACTCAAGACCCAACCCCAGAGAAGCAGCAAATGATGCTCAGCCAAATTCTGTGTTTGCATCTTTAACTTTGCAGTGTTCTCAGTAAGAAAAAGGCCTGAAGAAATTAAATATCAATGCCTCAATTTGACTTCTTAGGCATACCCATAAAGGGGTACAGTTATCTGGGGGCCAAATAACACCTGAGCAACATTCTGGGTCAGAATGTGAGGTGTGAAACAGACGGTAAGCTCATGGCAGAGAGCTGACACATAAACTCTAGCGTTATACACACACACACACACACACACACACAATCCAAGTAATTAGAACATGTCAGAGGAGCTCCAAGCCTCATAAGGACAGGGACTAGTCTGATTGGTTGTGTGCTAAATCCAGCACCGACTTCAGTCCCCACAATACACATAACACAAATATTTACTGAATTAGTAGAACGAGGAATGTATGGGAAGTTTTTTGAAGAGGAACACTTCTGTTACAGATAATGAAGAATGATCTTGTTTTCAAAATAAAAAATGTCTCAATCTGGTATTTTGCCTATTCCTAATCAGGCAAGAGTGGCTACAGCTGAGTTGTCTGCCTCTTTCCTACTTTCCCTCACTCACAGGAACCACTGAACTTAGACCATTTACAGTTCCGTAGTACCTCTAGAACTACACCATCAATAGAACAGTCACTAGCTACATATGACTCTTAAAATTTAAATGAATTAAAATTAAATAAAACTGAAAGTGCAATTACTCAGCTGTACTAGTCATATTTCAAGTATTCAATAGCTCCTGTGGCTAGGAGGTACCATAATGGGACACAGATATCGAACATTCACATAACCAGAGAAAGCTCTATTGGACAATACTGCTTTAGAACACCGATTAGAAAACACTTAGATATCTGAGAAGAAATACTCGTTTATAGAATTCTTACTCTCCAGCTGTATTTTCATAAAAACTATCACTATAAACTAACTAGCTTAGTGACAATTAGCCTCTTTCAAGGAAATCTGTGTTAAAAAAAAATCTTGTATTAAAGCAGATGGGACCAAATTATAGTTAAGGAGGTTGCATTAACAATTTTGTTCTGAAATATTATTTTTCTTTCTTTTTTTTTTTTTAAAGATTTTATTTATTTGACAGAGAGAGATCACAAGTAGGCAGAGAGACAGAGAGAGGAGGAAGCAGGCCCCCTGCCAAGCAGAGAGCCCGATGTGGGACTCGATCCCAGGACCCTGAGATCATGATCTGAGCCGAAGGCAGAGGCTTAACCCACTGAGCCACCCAGGCGCCCTGAAATATTGTTTTTGCAAAAAAACTTTTGAGGTTATAAAGCATAGCTGAATTCAACAAATATTTATTGAGCACTTACTATGTATAAAGCACTGCACCAGAAATGATGCAAAGTAAGTAGAATTTTCAAAAATGACCTTCTGTCTTTAACAAAAGTATTACAAAACAGAATGCAGTAAGGGCCAAATGAGTAGTATAAGCAAAGATGAAGTATCTTCTATCAGCTGAATGAGTAAGACAAGACAATAGTATCAAAAGCAGCCAGACAGACAAATTTCACTGATCACACAAAATTATAGAACCTAGGAGAAGAAAGAAACCTCCAAAAATAAAAATTTCAGCTTACCTGTTTCTGCCTTGCTGCCATTCTAATTCTGGATGCTTCTTCTTGAGGATGAAGTAGAATTGAACTCTGAGCTACAGCTGTGATAGGCTGAGCCTCCTTCATTTCTAAGAGAATCCCCAAAACAAAAATTAGTTTCAGTAATTTAGAACTCTGACACCGCTATAATTCTCTTTATTCATTTATCACATATGTAATTTTACAAGGAAAAAAATGTTAAGTTGACCAAGTTTAATTTGAGAATGTGATTAAAAAAATACCTTGTTCCTTTTCAGAGTCTGTATCCAATGAAAGTGGTTTCTCTTCACTAGTAAGTGGTCCAGAGTCAATTGTTAAAGTATCACTTTCAGCAACTGTAGCAGATACAGTATTAGGAACATATTATCACTATAGGCTTAAATCTGAACAAAGTAACAAAAACCTGAATTCAGATTAAAAATTCAATTTTGGTCCATCTGTCATATTCAGTTAAGATCCAGTCATGTTCCAGATGACTGCATATTTTATCCATTAAACTTGAGCCTAATGTAAGAAGACAGGTGGGAGACTAAAATTGTAAACCAAAATGAAAAAAGGAAGAATTGATTAAAAAGCCTTACTGACAGTTTCAAACTCCAGGGAAAAGCAAAGAATAGAATAAGCAAGGCACTTAAGTTTAAAAAGAGAAGCTTAAGGAATGTCAACGTATCCCTGCCATTTTTAGATAGGATTTTTACTGTTGCTGAAATCAGAACAGAGAAGGAAAATTAAAGCAGTTTCTTGGACAAGTCCCAGGGTTGTCCAGAACTCTGCACTGAGCACTCACTCACTCACTCCTGCAGCTCCTACTTATGTGTTGCATGCTGGGGGTACAGTGGTAAATTTTAAAAAGGCCTAAAGGAGGTTTTACAGGGCAAGTGGGGAAACAGAAACATTAAATAATCATTCTAAGAAAAAATTACAAAACTAGTAACTGATAAGTGCTGTTATCAGAGAAAGAAAGGATTACGTAGTAGAGTATTACAGGACAATCTGAAGTAGGCTAGGGGCTCAGGTGAGATTTGTCTTAGGAAATGACATTAAGGCAGACATCTGAAAGGTAAGGAGCAATCAGCCAGGTAAAGAAGGTGGGAAGTATAGGAATGAATATGAGATGCAGTCAGACAAGGGGAGAGAATGAATGAAGCAAAATGATGCTGGAGAAAGCCAACTCGTACAGGGCCTTTAAA
Organism: Mellivora capensis; assembly: GCA_004024625.1. NCBI lineage: Eukaryota > Metazoa > Chordata > Mammalia > Carnivora > Mustelidae > Mellivora > Mellivora capensis. The sequence goes on along the minus strand of PISX010002446.1, from coordinate 50,040 downwards.
AAAACAAAACAAAAACCTAGTTATGGAATGAAAATCAAAGAGCCTCCTTTTACTGAATTCTGAAACCATACTCTCTCCTACTTTGTTGGCCACTCTTTTTTACCACCTTTGCTGTCTGCTCCTTCTTTAGTCATCTTCTAAATGCTGGAGTCCCTCAGATGGTCTCAGAAGCCCTCTTCTCACCAAATTCTTTCTCCTAAAAGCATTCCCCTACGCCTGTGGCTTTAAATATAGTATCTATACCTGACTTCCAAGCCACTATTCTTTTAAGCTACTCAATACACCAAATACTATTAGGCATCTTCTATGTACAAGGCACTGGTCTTGCCCTGGGAATACAGCAATGAAGAAAACCCAGCTCCTAGACTTCAATGGAACTGGAGGACGTATTGGGTGAAGAAAGGGTCAAGAAGCAAATAAGCCAAGAAAGTAAATTTATGGTCCTGAAGATGCTGGTAAGAGCTATGGAAGGAGTGAAGGTAAGAGCTATGGAGAAAAAGCAGGGTAAAGGTGATAGGAAGTGAAGGGTATGGGAGAAGGAGTGTAGAAACTTGCCATTTTATACAGAGTAAACAGAGAAGGCCTTGCTGAGAAAGCCATGTCTCACCAAGTAGCTGAAGCAAGTGACAGTGAGGCACAGAAATAAACAAAAGCAATCCATCCCAAAAGACTAGCAATTCGCGAAGACTATGTTAGTCATGTTTGGTGTGCCTGAGAAATAGCCAGGAAGCCAGTGCCTATGGTGAATAGTCTGGAAGGGAGGTGTTGTAGAAAATGAAGTTAGAGAAAGTGAGGATGAAAGAAATGGTGGGAGAGGGGTTTATATGCAGGCAGATCATACAAGGCTTTGATGCCACTGTAAACACTCTGGTTTTAACTGAATGAACTGGGAAGTTGTTGGAGGGCTTCCCTCTGTGGAGTGACTCAAGGTGATTTATGTTTTAACAGGATGACTCTGGGGCTAGATCATAGCAGGGAGCTGCAAAATCTGCAGATAGACCAGTTAGGAGGCCACTGCCAAGAATCTATACTGGACAAGAAACATAGCTTAAACTAGGATGGTAGGTGGTAAGAACTGGTTGGACTGTAGATAGGTTTTGAGGGTGAGACCAACATGATGTACAATGATTTGGATGTAGGATATAAAAAAGGGGAACCAGTGGGGCACCTGGGTGGCTCAGTGGGTTAAAGCCTCTGCCTTCGGCTCAGGTCATGATCCCGGGGTCCTGGGATCGAGCCCCACGTCGGGCTCTCTGCTCAGCGGGGAGTCTGCTTCCCCCTCTCTCTCTGCCTGCCTCTCTGTCTACTTGTGATCTCTGTCAAATAAATAAATTTTTAAAAATCTAAAAAAAAAAAAGGGGGGGAACCAGAATGCCAAGCTTTTTGCCTTGAGTAAGAGAATTTTACTGCCACTTACTGAAATGAGGAAGTATGTAGGAAAAGCAAGGGGAGGAAAGGAAGGGATATTAAGAACTCACTTTTGGAAAAGTGTAAGATGTGATTACAAGGTAAGATGTCAAAAAGACATTTAAATAAATGAGTGGGGTTCAAAGGAGAGGTCAAGGCTAGAAAGACACTCAGATGTCATGAGAATAAAGATGGTAATGTAAAGTCATGGCATTAGCATTCAACTAGTGAGTGTGAAAGGACCTAAGAAACAAGTTCTGGGAGCAATGACTAGTGGTTGTAGAGGTGAGAAAGGCAGCAAAAGAAATCACAAAGGAGGAGCCAGTAAGGTAGGAAAACTGAGAGGGTGGTGTCAAGAGGTCAAGTGAAGAAATCAGTTCCAGGTTTCCTGTTGTACTTAGGATAAAGTCCAAAATCTAGACAGACTGTAAGTCACTTCTCTCAGAAGCCTGGTAGCAAAATACTTCCATACAAATCCAATCGCATTAAAAAAAAATACAGAAGACGAAACTCTTGGGAAAACAAACAAACAAAAACCAAACAAAAAACAAAGAGAATTATGTTACCACAACGCATTTGTTAGTCTGTAACTCCAGATAATGTTCTTGCTTGACCTTGGTAACTTCTGGATATTTACTTAACAGCCTTTTTGTCTACCAAAAAAACCTTTAAGAGTGACAAAGAAACCCAATTTCTGGTGGCAATGTGAAATAAACACACAATACACTATATTCAAAAGCTGTTAACATGTTCAAGAATTCCTTGATTCAGGAATTCTTTTAAGAGTTGTTCCTAAGGAAATAAAGATATAGGCAGCCTGCTAAAAGGATGTTCACTATAGCACAGAACATAACAAGTAAAATTAGAAACTGGCTAAATGTTTTAACAATAACAAATTCGTTAATTCTGGTTCATCAGTTATACTGGACTATTATTAATATATACAGTGTCTCTTGAACAATGCCAGAGTTAGAAGCTAAACCTCCCTCTTCAAATTTTGACTCTCCAAAAACTTTACTAACAGCCTATGGTTGGCTGGGAGCCTTACCAATAACACAGTCAGTTGATTAATACATATTTTGTATCTTATGTGTATCACATGCTATATTCTTAAAATACCTAACTTTTAAATTTTTTCTGTGATTTTTGGCTATGCAGGTTCTCTGTGAGTTTTTTCAAACTGTCACAACCTCCAAAAATCTTCTACTATGTTTATGCAAAAAAACCCCTGCACGTAATTGGACCCGTGAGTTCAAACCCATCTTCTTCAAGGGTCAACCATGTATAAATACTACAACTACATTAAAGTGTGCCTGGAAGAAGGTTTATGAAGGTTTTTTTTTAAACATTTACTGCCTTGAAGTAGCAGTACTATGGGCTTTAAGCATTTTCCTCCCTTAGACCACTATTCTTTGATGTTTCAGGAATGAGCATCTTTTCAAACTGAGAAAGGGTCTGTGTGCTACAAAATGAGACACCTGGAGAGCAGCACCTTGTTCCAGCCCAGAGGATGATGTCCTCTCCTTGCAAACAGTTCCTCCTGATTCGACCGTTGGTGCTTTACTCTCAGTTTCACTAAGAGCTGTAATCACTTCACTTTCATCCTCAGACATGGATTTAATTGTCCAGAGAGATTTTTGGCTTCGGATCTTATTTAATAATTTTTTAAAAAGAATTTTTGAAGGGACCTGGTGGGTCTTTATTGCCAAGGAAACTAAAAGAAAAAAAAAACAAACAAAAAAAACTTATTCAGGACCTATTATATACCAAGCAAATTATTCTATTATACTTAGCAACCGCCACAAACACTAGTTAAGATAAAAGCACAACTTTGTATTTCTTTATATTTTTCATTTAAAATTTAACAACATATACAATTATATTTGACCCCAATGGCAATTTTATAACTAGGAATAAATTTCAATTTCTATTTAAATAAAGGCATCAAAATTCAACCATCTTCCAATAATATGCATGCAACACCGATTTCAAGCTTAAAAATTTATCACAGAGAGGTTTATTCTGCTTGCTAAATGATGACGGAACGCTTATCACCTAATTAACTTGTGTGAGATTAGCATTCAAAATATATTCTGTAAGGTTTTAATACTCTATCCTAGAGAAGGGCCCCAAATATGGTTCTGTACTTCTTAGTAAGCTACAGGGGAAAACATTACTAGTTATAACTTTAAAAGCCTATCAGGTGCTCCCAAATTATTCCTGGTACTATCCAGAGAACTTTTTTCCCACCTATCTTCACAAAGAGAACCCTTTCAGTTAAAAACAAAATTCTTCAGTTATTTCCCCAAACACCTTTCCCCGTGGGTTGATGGTATGACACCAAAACGCAGCATAGTACAAACAGCTCTCTAAGGGGACAAAACTGTGTTTCAAATACATACTTCTTTGGCTTAATCAAGGAATAAAATCTAAGAAGTCGCCTAAAGTTGAAAACTGGCAAACTATAGTTTGGTCTGACACACTTCTTAAAAAAAACACTTAATTTTAACTTACAAACAATAAAGTACACAAAATCTAAGAGTACAGCTTGAGAAAAATTCCACATACCCATGTGACACCATCCAGATCATTATGTAGAACACTGCCGGCACCTGGAAGGCTCCCTCATGCCCCTTCCCGCTCAGTACACCCCTAAAGATAACCACTGTTCTAATCTCAAGAACAGGTTAGTTTTGTCTGTTTACTCTTTTTAAAAACTTCATAAAAATATGGTATTATCCTCAGGTATTCTTTTTTGCCTGGCTTCTTTCAATCATCATTAGTCTGTGACTCACTCATACTTAAGAAATTAAATTTGTTACCTATATTTAAAAATAAGGATCTTTTAAATCAATGGTATTCCTAGATTCTTCTGAAAAGTCAAGAGAGCTGACAACATCGAATGAGCAATTCCAAATGGGATCAGCAGGAACTGAAAAGTAACTGTCCCTTTAGACAAGGCAAGAATTGCAATTCTGACAAACTAGAGGTCTCAGTATTAGTCCCAACTTAAAAACTGAAAAAAGCTGGATGAAAGAGTAAAAGTATCTTCCTTAAAGGTACTGCTGATCTGGTGAGGAAATCAATGATTCTTCAGAGGCCAGAAAGAAAGTGTAACTGGGAATTCTGGAGGATGTGAACCCTGAACCCATTTTCTGATGTTTCTGACAAACCACAGTAACCTTACACTTTTTAGATGGCAGTCTAGACATCTAGACATAGGAGGCAGGGACAGAACCTACAGTCTACTAGGAGTCTCACCCGAGGAGTCGAACAGGAGACCCACATAAAGCTGGAACCTCCAAGGGCTACCTATCCACAGTGCTGGATAAAGATTTATTAAGAAAGCTTGAGTGGTTTTGAACAACGGCAGTGTTTGTAGGTATGGGGGGACAAAAGAGATCAAAATAAAGAGAACTTGGTCTCTAAAGAGATGTGAAGTAAATGGGGGAGTTGTTATAGGTAATGTTCACTGGTCTGACTTGGATATTATCATTCACTAACATGAGAAAGACAAGATTTCAGTAAGCAAGAGAGGTTTAAATGTATCGTCAGACAGAAGCTTTAAGTAGCTATTGGACAGCCAAGTGAAAGAGTTAAGAATGGTGGGACAGAGGTGAAGTTTAGAAGATAGACTGAAGTTTGTGCTACTCATCATTGTACATGAAGTACTTAGCACTAATTAATACAGTAGGATCTTTGGTGATTTGATCCAAGTCTAAAGACAATGCTGAGCCTTCAAAGGAATTCAGAATTGGGCATCTAACTTAACCTAAAAGTCTTCAGACTATATGTGTATGTGAACAAAATGACTTTCCTCCTATGTATACAGAAAGGATCTTTAATGAAGGAAATCTAAAAACATGGCTTCCTTCTTCCATCACTCCCATTAGTATTAGTCATTTGTTTGCACTAAAATTAGACCAGATTTTCCTGTTGGCAAATTACTAGCATTTTTTTTTTCTAGGAAATATGGTAATGTTCAGCTCAGAAGGAGTTTTTACCGTCTGCTTCACTGGAACATATTGTTTCGGATTCTGTAACTGGACTATTTTCAGTTTCTCCTGCACTTTCTTGTTCCATTGAAAGGTCCAGTTCTTCATCTTGGATCTGATCAGTCACAGTGGGCAAAGGTTCCGGTTCGAGGTGCAAAATCAGGTTTCCTTTCACTTCTCAGTAAAGAAAGAGAGAGAGGGGTTTCCATTCTGAAATGACTAAAAAGAACTTGAGCATAAAATTTTAAAGACCATTTCTTTCTTTCTTTCTTTTTTTTTTTTTTTAAGATTTTATTCATTATTTGGGGGGGAGTGGAGAAAGAGAGAGAGAGAGCAAGTACAAGCAGGGGGCCGGCAGGGAGAGGGAGAAGCAGGCTCCCTGCTGATCAGGGAACTCAATCCCAGAACCCTGGGATCAGGACCTGAGCCAAAGGCAGATGCTTAACCAACTGAGCCACCCACCAGGTGTCCCATTAAAGGCCATTATCATTCTAAGTCTGAAATATGAGGCCATCTTTCAAACTGAGAACTTATCCCAACATAAACACTGCTTTGTTCAAATACAAATGCATTCCCCCACCAAAACACTTAGAAGCACTGTTGAAACCATATGGAATGTGGAAGAGTCTTACTCCTGTCTGCATTGTACATGTCTTCAAAGGCGAATTCCAGCTCTCTCTGCCAGTCTTCTTTCATTTCACTGCGTTTGTATGGAAGCTCAACGAGTTGCGGTGGCATCTGTGCCACAGTCTGTCTCCTACGTGCCAGGTCCTCTTGTTGCAGTTGTTTGAGTTCTTTCATTAGTTTCTCCTGAGTCTTCGAGAACAGAGGGACTTAATCAACAACAGTTCGGTCACAGACTTTAGACAATAACATTAACAGGAAGGGAAAAATGGAGAAATCATGACTAACAGGGACTGGACTTCTCTCCCTGTCTCTCCCATGTTCTGCCACAAAAAGACATTAACTATTCATCCTGAATAGTCAATGTCTAAATGTTTCATACTGAAACCCAGATACCACGTGAGATGCTAGGAACACAATCTTACTCTTAGCTAGAGATCAAGACACAGGTAATTAGTACTATGTTAGTATTATGGAAGGGTAGTATCAGGCCACAAATATTCCAAATTGTCTGCTGCGTACAGGTCTCCTTTCTCAGGATGGCTGGGAAGGGACAGTCTCTATGAGCTGCCGTGGCTCCTGCAGTGCACTTTGTCCCAGTTCTCCCTGTAGCCAGCAGCATGTATGTAACAGGCCCAGGCAAGCACCAAGATCCGCAGCGGCCGGCCTACCAAGTATTTCCTGTCACTTCACACTTTTACAAATCTTCATGATGAAAGGGGATATGTATGTACCTCTTTAACCTCAAAAGAGCTGGCTAATATGAAAGTTTAAGTACAGTGTTTTAGTGAGCTTACTGAACTATATTTTGGTGGTGAAGGACAACTGAGGGAGTAAAAGGGAAAACCTCTTACCCCTGACTTGAGGATTTAGCCAGATAGAAGTGGGTGAAGGAGGAGTACAAATAAGAAATAATAACTGGAGCACAAAGGTATGGAGACGAAAGCATGGGGCATTCAGGGAGAATACACTGCTCCAGGGCGTGGGTAGGAAGTGTACGGTCAAGGGGAAAAGACAGTATTGGAGAAGCAGGCAGAGGCCAAATACTAGTTACAACAGACACTAGCAGGAAACAAGATCTCATCGCATAATGGGGTCTACAGCAGAAAGGCTCAAAAAGGCTCCCACAGGGAAAAGGAAATCCTCTACCAATGGTGAGATTGCAGGTTTTGATGACCATTCTCATGTAAGAGAAAGTCAAAAGGCAAGAGAGCCTATGTGATAGTGTTTGCCAAGGGATAATATAAACACTACTTATTCTTACGTAAAGTTTTACAGATTCACTTCTTTTATATTGAGATTCAAATGATTTCTTTGAATCTCAGTAAGTAAATTAACTTCTTAAATCTCAGAAGTAAATTAACTTCTAAGTTATCTGAAGAAATACACTACTTCTGGGTCATTGAAAGTACGGCATATTATTCTATTTGAATTATTTTATAACAACTACCACCATTACCACTGACGTTTGCTGTGAGCCTATGAAGTTCCAGGCACAATTTGAAGGGCTTTACTAAACTCATTTAATCCTCACAAAAGAGACAAAAAAAACCAGAATTCAGAGATGTTAGGTAACTTGCCTGAGGTCAACCAGCTACCAGCTAAGCAGTGAAGAAGGGAGAAAATTCCAGGCAGACTGTGGAATCTACCTTCTTAACCACTAAAGTCTGATTTATGGAAGAATGTGTTCAGTTTATGATTGCTTTTCACATTTTTTTCTATCGGTTTAAATCTTAGATGAGAATTAATGGTAATAATTCAGACAATCAGTTATTTTAGTCATAATTTACTCCCAGTTTATAAAATCTAAAAAATTTAAGGGAGGTCATGTTAAATCAGTTAAAATTACACCAATGAACTTTAAGGCCTGTAATTCCCACAGAAATACTTAAAAACTCACTCTTTACAAGTGTTTGAAACATCCAAATGCATTAATCCAATACAGAAGAAATGATCTGACTTTGAAAATGAATCATTTTTATGCTGTTTCAGGATACACACTCACTGAAGAAGCAGGACAGAAGTGAAGCTAAAATTATAAAGCCAGTCTTCATTATACATATTGTATGGCTCTATGACAAGGCTCCCGGAAAGCCAGGATCATGACTCTACCTTTGAATCAATACTCTGCAAAGCCAACAAGTGCTTTGCGCAGTAAAGAGTTAATAAACAGAATCCTAAAATTTGCAGAGCACAAATGCAACTCATTAAATGGGAAAAGCGATTAATTTCTTTTCAGGCCATTTCTGTCTGATGAAAATATTAAACTTTTAGTAAATTCATCATGACAAAAACTTTTAGAACAGCAATATACTATGACAATTGCTTCATCCAACCTGAATATGAAACAGGAGGTAAAAGTTGGGAGTCAAAGACTGTTACTTTCACATTCTTCATACCTCTGTATTTTGAAACCATTTACACTAATCAGTTAGTGCTATAGTCTATCAGGCCGTCTGTCTACCAGCAGTGGTCCCAGCCAGAATTCTTACTTGAGCCAAATGGATCTTTTTCATTGCTTGGAATCCCCGTACATGAGCCTTTTGATACTGTTCCATTCTCTCCTGTGCTGCCTGTTTTTGTCGTTCTTCCAATCTTTTAGCTTCTTCTTCAGCAGCCAAATGAGGATCTGGCTAGCAGTCAATTAATAACATTTTAGACAATTTTAAAAATTGCGAAATAAGGTGATAACTAAAAAACGACCTTAAAGTCATGCTTTCCTACTTACTGTATTTTTAAAGGCCCACAATTTCCAAGCACATGTATATATGAAAAATATCAAATTGTTAGTGAAAGTTTGGCAAGTTGGTTCATTTTAAACCAGATCACACTATTCTCACCCACACATTTCTCCATCGCTGTTTTGTTAGGAGATCCCAGTAAAACAACAGTGCTGTAAGCACTCACAAAGCCAGCAGTTAAGAAGCCACAGACAGCAAAGGTCATTGAGGGAAGCACTGGGATTGGTCTTTGCTTTCCAATCAACATCTGCTGCTTGACTTCAATCTCAGGAAGGCCAAATCACCAACTACTTGACTAGAATTTCTAACTTCCCAAAACTTGTGCACCATCAACGATTATATGATGGTACAGTCAGCCATCATCTCACCAAGCTAACGAGAGCAAGTCAGCGGGGCAAGGGCACATAAACTGGATTAACTATTATTCCGTGAATGTTCACTTTCAAATACAGGTAAGCATTCCAAATGTAACTTAAGTAAACATCCTCTTATGTTATTATACATTTCAAAATTCTTAGGTGAAATGATGATTATGAAGGCTATCATAGTTGACCCTTAACACGGGTTTATACTGTGCAAGTCCACTTATACAAGGGTTTTTCCAATAAATATATGGGAAAATATTCTGGAGATTTGCAAGAATCTGAAAAAACTTGCAGATGAATCATGGAGCTTGGAAATCCTGAAAAATTAAGAAAAGTTAGGTATATCATGAATGCATAAAATATAGGTAAGGTACTAGTCTAGTTTATCATTTACTGCCATAAATACATAAAAATCTCTTATAAAAAGGTCAAATTTATCAAAACTTACACACACAAGCACTTACAGACCAAACATGGAAAGCATTCACAGTCGAGAGAAATGTAAACAAATATAACGATTTAATATTTAAGTCCTAACAGGATGCATTACAGTTAATTTTAGGCCACATCCTGTTGCTATCTCAGTGAGCACTAAAACACTGCGTGACGCTAATCATTTCTGCATGAGCAATTCACCTTTCCAGTAAATTGCATATGGTGGTAAAAAGTGATGTCTCATGGTTCCTGTGTACTTTCCATGGTGTTTATATGAGTGCAATACCATCAACTTGAAATAACATCATGGACCCCTACAAACTACTAGTGACCCCAGAAGTTCTCCCAAGAAGCATTACTTGAGAGAGAACTGCAAAATGTAGGGTAGTAACCACAAAAGCAAGTTAGCCACAGACTGAAGTTATTATTTCTATGTGGTAGTAAAACTGAGGTTGTAATAATAATTTACGATTTTAAACAAATCAAGATTTATTCTTATTTCTTAGAAGTTAATTCTACAATGAGAATACTCATCTTAGGTCTTGATGAATAGTGATTTTAACAACTGCCATTAAGCAGTTACCAAAATGTGCATTTGCTGCAATCTAAACTCCACAGGACAGCTCCACTGAGAAAGTCTGTTTTCCCAGGAGCCAAATATATCCAACATGAAAAGAAATTAAAATCCAGTTACAAAGAAATAGCAATTTCAATAACAAGGATTATCATTTCTCACTCGTGAGACTGGCAACACTTTCTGAACCATAATCATCCATACAAGGGAATGGAGAAGGGTATGATGACTAGTCCCCTAAGTTACCAATACTTTTTACAAGGCAATTTAATGATCCATATCAAGTATCTGTATCAAATGTTATATAGTTTGAAACCAGTAATTTCTCTTCTAGGAGCCTACTGTAAACAATACCTCAGAGTAGACAAAAATGTACAAGATTATGTTTGCATTATTTACAGAAACAAAAAGAAATGAACAAAAGAATGGTTAAATCTATGATGAGATATTAAGTGCCTATAAAAATTATGTTTTGAAAGGTGTATGTTTATACATAAAGGCCATAGTGAATTCATTAATGTATTAATCACATTACTTTTAGGTGACGGAACTGTAGTTGTTTTTCCTATGGTTTATGCTTATATGTTCCAAATGTTTCACAGAGAACATGTATAGATATAACTCACTTCAATGAACAGAGAAACAAAGTGGGGATTGTAAACAACTGTAAGTCAATCACCTGCTCTGTGTCCGTCTCTCTGCTCACAAAAGTGCAAAGATGATGATAGGTGGATCTACCAGTTTTCACATTAGAAGTTCTCTTTAGTTCAATGTTCTGAAAAAGGACCATAGACAATGGATTATTAGGTTAACAGTATTTTCAATTAAAGCTGGACCCAATAAAAATAATTTTGTATTTAATCAGTTATCCTTATTCATTTTTCTCTACATGGGCTCTATTTTCATTACCTGAAATCTAGGTTTAAAAGCTGGATCATATTAAGGCAAGACCAGGAACTCAGGGATGCTGTACACCGCACCACAGCAGGAGGCACAGCGGCGAATTGCTCCCCTATTACAGATTCTAAGTTTGATCACTTGGTTATGGTGCTGCATATGCCCAGTGATGAGAAAGTTGTCTTTTCTTTTTCCAAACAGAAGTAGGACAATGGATAAATGTAAGATGGTAGATACCTGCCTGGTGCCGAAGTATCACCTCCCAGATTAATCGGTCATTGAAAAGAGAAAAATATACCTTTATGATAGAGATCTCTTGTAGTCACCACCATATCCAAATGAGACAAATACAGAATATGAAAGACTATTCTCTTCAAAGAGTCTGAAATTAAAAAAAAGCTGACTATGGTTGCGTGAGATAATGTTCTATACTAAGAGAGAGTAAGACAAGACAAGCAGAAGCAATGGGTGAAGCCCAGCTGGATTCTGGTTTAAAAAAGAAAGAAGTTGTAAAATAAAACAACTTAGGGACAACTGGAGATCTTGATTATGGACTGCATATTAAGTGGTATTAAGAAATCAATGTTAATTTCCTTAGTGTAATACTGTGGTTGCATAAGAGAATGTCCTTATTCTTATAATAAGGAGTATAATGAAGTATTAAGGGTGAAATGTCATCTCTGCAATTTACATTCAAATGTATATGTTTATACTATTTGAAATCTATACATATATTTATACTATTTGAAATCTACACACATGTATAGATGTAAACAACTATTCACTGTGCTTTCAATTTCTCTGTATATTGAAAATTTTCATAATAAAAACTGAACTAGAGTGAGCAAATCTTTTACAGCTATTTAAGGATAACATGCTTAAAATTGTTTGAAATATTGATCAAAGTATTAAATAGTATTTGCTTCAATCTTAAAAAAATAAAAAAAATTAAAAAAAAAATAAAAACACCGTATCACAGAAAAAAAAAAAAAAAGTTGGGGAAAAAAGTACAACTACACATTTGCACATAATTCATACTTGCACTTATGCAGATGTCTTATTTGCTTTATGTAAATACGTGACCCTGGCTTGATAGGCACATTAGGAATTACAGCAAAGGAAATCAAAAGGCATCATGGATAAAGTACTGCTTGCCTTTTAACACCATACCGAGGGAGTGACTGAAATCTGACTCTCCCATTTGAATCTTGCATGAATCGGCATGGCAGATGGCTCCACATAAAAGCAGGAAGGCTGACAAAATGAAAGGCTTAAGACAATATCTGGTACTTATGCTGATCTTACCTACAGAAAATATACTAGTATATACAGTGAAATCAGATATCCCTATATTTATGGGGGGTTTTACTTCCATTTCTTAGATAAAAATAACTATGTAATTGTGAGACTCATCCAGATAGCCATTTCAATAACTACAACAAGCTATTATAAAACAAAAGAACCAATACCTTTTAAAATTAATTTCCACTTTACTCAATAAATGTCTTTTTAAAAATAAGCTCCAAATCACAAAAGCACACATATATTACTCACAGAGAGAAACAGACTTCTCTCATCCACTTTATGTAATCTTGTGTAAATTTATCTGACCCTAACTTCTTTACCTGTGAAGTAATGACTATTTACAAAACCCAAGTCTTGAATGTGAAAAAGTCGATAGTGCAAATAATCTAGTTTTTCCCTCCGTAAATAAAGGGCATTTAAAAAAAAAGACCAAGCCAGTTATAGTTTTTAAAAAGTCAAACATGGTTTTAGAAACAACTAAAATAAATTAAGACAATTGGTGAAAACTAAATAAAGACTGAGTATTAGGTATCAGGAATATTAGTACTGTGCTTTTATAAAAAGTACTTACACATCAGAGATATACACTAAAGAAAGGGCAAAATGATATCTAGGATTATTTTTAAATACTCCAGACACATTCATGTGTTACCTGTAAGCTTAAAAATTAAGTTTAAACAAATGAAATTTTGAGCTGCACTGAATTCTAATAGTAAAGAAGAAGTATCATAACCTAGTTCTTCTCAACACTCAAAGTAATTCACCTCAAAAAGAGCTGGAGGTGGTGGTGGCAGACTTGTAATTTTGGCTGATCTCTCTTTTTCCACAAGCAGTGCTTCCTTTCGAGCTGTTATATGCCTTGAAAGACAAGAGATGCCCTAAATTAATGTCTCAGGTAATATTAGATCACAACTCTCAGGGCTAAAATATAAAAGCCACAGGATATTAAGAAATCCTCCAGCCTGATCCTACAGGCTCAATCAACATGCTCTTTAATAAACAATCTACAGGGACGCCTGGGTGGCTCAGTTGGTTAAGCGGCTGCCTTCGGCTCAGGTCATGATCCCAGCGTCCTGGGATAGAGTCCCACATCTGGCTCCTTGCTCGGCAGGGAGCCTGCTTCTCCCTCTGCCTCTGCCTGCCACTCTGTCTGCCTGTGCTCGCTTGCTCTCTCTCCCTCTGTCTCTGACAAATAAATAAATAAAATCTTTAAAAAAAAAATAAACAATCTACACACACTGGACATGTAAGAAAATGTGTACCCAGTAAAAGAGGTGTATCTTTATAAACATAAAGACCTACAGTGAAACTGACCCAATAAACATCTAATGCTTCTTCATTTAGAATAGTGCAGTATAAAAATGAGAAATGTTGATAAAGATGGGTCACCGTATAGAATGAGCACTATGGACTGGTAATAGGCTCCACCAACTTTACAACATGCAAAAATGATTTGCCAAGAGTCTAAACCTCTTTTCATGTTCTTAATTGCACTGATCTTTCTTCTACATCAGAGGCAGACAGGGGGGAACATTTTGAGCTAGCCATACATTTCTCCAGAAACTAATTGTTAAAGTCACTGGAGAAGAGAAAGCTCATGTGTTACTTTGTGCACCGAGGTAAACCACACCTCCACTGTTTTTTTTTGTGGTTTTTTTTTTCCCTAAAGATTTATTTAACAGAGAGATAGAGAGCACAAGTAGGAGCGGCAGGCAGAGAGAGAAGCAGGTGCTCCACTGAGCAGGGAGCGTGATGTGGGGCTCGATCCCAGGACTCTAGGATTAGGAGCCAAAGCGGCTGAGCCAAAGGCAGCCGCTTTACCAACTGAGCCACCCAGGCGCCCCTCCACTGTTATTTTTTAAGCCAAGTTTAACAAACCAATGGATATACCATATGACTTATACTTAATTATGTTTAACAGTACCCAGTATGCTGTCTACTTCTAGCCATATCATGTTTCAGTGAAAAATGGGATAAATTTCATTATTACTTTACCAGGTTTTTTGTTTCGCTAGTTCTTCTTTTTTATTCTTTTGTAATTTCAGAGCTTCTTTATGCCTCATTTCTGCTTTCCTTCTTCTTTCTGCTGCCCGCCGTGCCAGAGCATTCAAATCAGGTTCCTAAAAATATATATTACTTAAAATGTCATGTTAAACAAGATTAAAATGCCAAACATATAATATTGGTGGTTCTCTAGTCAGGGCAAAATCACGAAGGTATTCAAATAACTGAAGTTTGAGAAACTGCACTGAAGCAGTTTCTTCATTGAAACTGTATAGATGGGTCATAGTTTCTATCCATTTTTTCACCCTGTCTTTTTGATTGGAACATTTAGTTCACTTACATTTAAAGAAATTATATTGATAGGTACTCAATACTCCCTCCACTCACTGAAGCACAAAGTTAATGGTGGCATAAGTAACACCACAAAAACCAGATGTCACAACCTAAGGCTATTACTAAAAACACAGAGTAAACCCAAGAAGCAAGAACATATTTCTTAAAGATACTTATTTCCCTCACTAATTGTTTAATATCAAAGACCTGCCTTCTTTGGAACTAGGTTGCTTATTTTGTGCAACTATCTCTGGGACCACAATCTAGTCTTTTCCAATGATGACTTATAATAAACAAAACATAGTCAGGGAACAGTGTTAAAGTTCTACTTTGTCTTTCTGAAAGTCATTAAAGAATTTTTACTATTTATGCATGAAATACAAGTGAATACATAACATTCAACTACACATGTCTTAGAGGTATGAAGAATCATAATAAAATGGGAAATCTGAATTCACCCCAATGAATCTGTTCAAAATGCTTAAAACAATCAATTTTTGGTTCAGAAGGTTGTTTTATTTACCCAGATAGTTAAGGACTGAAAGAGAATAGTTTCACTTTAAACACCACACGAAGATAGTGACTCTTACTCGGAAATGCATCCAGCAGTATTACTATAATACATGAATACACCAAGAAATTGAGGCAGGTCTGCCAGGGCAGCCCCAACATGGAGCACCCCGGGAACCCCAGCCTGTTCCAGTTTAGTCATCTTGCTAGTATGGTCCCAGCTGAGAGCACATGAGATCCCTGGTCCATGCCCAAGCCCACTCTAGTTGTCCCATCAGGGTGGTCCCACAGCACAGCACACCTAGCCCCGTCCCATGACTGTAGGAGTTTCACTCGGTAGCCAAAGCTACCAGCCACGCTCAGTCTACACTGGGGGGACATTGCTACCTAAGACCACTCCCTCAAGACCAGGAGAGGGAGCTGTTCCACCTAATTCCCAGAAACAAACACAGAGAGTCAGACAAAATGAGGAGACAGAGGAATATGTTCCAAATGAAAGAACAAAGCAAAACTGCAGAAAAAGAACTAAACAAAATGGAGACAGGCAATATACCTGGTAAAGAGTTAAAAGTAATGGTGAGAAAGATGCTCCCCAGATTTAAGAGTGAATAAATTCAGTTAGAACTTTTTTTTTAAAGATTTTATTTCTTTGACAGAAAGAGATCACCAGTAGGCAGAAAGGCAAGCAGAGAGAGAGAGAGGAGGAAGCAGGCTCCCTGCTGAGCAGAGAGCCCGATGCGGGACTCAATCCCAGGACCCCGAGATCACGACCTGAGCCTAAGGCAGAGGCTTAAACCACTGAGCCATCCAGGTGCCCCGAATTCAGTGAGAACTTAAACAAAGAGAGAAAAAATTAAAACAAAAAATCAGAGCTGAAGAATACAGTAACTGAAATGAAAAATACACTAGAGGGAATCAACAGTAAGTTAAAGAATGTAGAAGAATCAATCAGTAAGCTGCAAAACAGGGTAATGGGAAGCACCCAAGCTAACCAGCAAAAATTTAAAAAATGATAAATTAGAAAATGAGAGTAAGTTAAGGGACCTGAGACACCAGCAAGTGTAATAGCATTCACATTATAGGGATCCCAGAGGAGAATAAAGGGGCAGAAAATGTATTTGAAGAAACAGTGGCTGAAAACCTTCCTAACCTGGGGAAGTAAACAGACTTCCAGGTCCAGGAAGCACAAGAGAGCATCTAATAACATTAAACCAAGGAGTCACACACCAAGACACATAATTAAAATGTCAACAATTAAATCATCATCATGAAACCAGCCTTACAAGTAATGTTAAGGACTTAAGCGAAAAAGAAAAGACCATAACTAGAAGTGAAAAAAACTATAAAAGGAAAAATTCCAATGTAAAAGCAAATATATTGTAAAGGTAGTAGAGCAATCATTTATAAAGCTAGTATGAAGATTAAAGGATAAAAGTAGAAGCTTCAATTGTATCTACAATACTTAGGGGACACACAAAATAAAAAGATGTAAAATACTACCTCACATACAGAAAATATGAAATGGGCAGTAAAAATGTAGTGCTTTTACAACGAAACTTAAGCAACCATCAACTTAATATAGACTGTTATATACACAGAACACTATGTATTAACCTGATAACTACAAACCAAAAACCTACAATAGACACACAGAGAAAGAAATCCAAGCATTAACACTAAAGAAAGTCATCAAAACACGAAGGAAGAGAGCAAGAGAAAAGGAAAGAAACACAGAACTACAAAAACAATCAGAAAACAACAAAATGGCAGTAAGTATGTACCTATCAATATAATTTTTTTAAATGTAAATGAAGTAAATGTTCTAATCAAAAAGACAGGGTGAAAAAATGGATAGAAACTATGACCCATCTACATGCTGCCTGTAAGAGACCAACTTCGGACCTAAAGACATACAGACTGAAAGTCAAGGGCTGGACAGAGATATTCTATACAAATGGAAATTAAAATAAATAAATAAATAAATGAATAAATAAAGCAAGTCAGGGCAACAATACCTATATCAGGCCAAAACAGACTATACCAAGAAACAAAGAAAGACACTACATAGTAAAAAGTGATTAACCCAACAAGAGGCTGTAACAACTGTAAGTATCTAGGCACTTAACAGAGGAACACTTAAATACATAAAGCAAATATTAACAGACATAAAAGGGAGAAAGTGACAATAATACAATAGTAGGAGACTTAAACAGCCACTTACGTTCACAGATCATCCAGACAGATGGACTTAAAAATATACAGAGATTACATTCCATCCCACCCCCCCCACCAAGAAAAACTGTAGAATACACATTCTTTTTGAATGCACATGGAACATCCCCCAGGATAGAACACATATTGGGGCACAAAACAGTCTCAATAAATTTAAGAAGTTAAATCATAATAGGAACTTTTCCAACCACAACAGTATGGAACTAGAAATCAATAACAAGAAAAATACTGAGGGGGCACCTGGTTGTCTCAGTCAGCCTTTGGCTCAGGTCATGATCCCAGGGTCCTGGGATCCAGCCCCACACTGGGCTCCCTGTTCAGCAGGAAGCCTGCTTCTCCCTCTCCCACTCCCTCTGCTTGTGTTCCCTCTCTCTCTGTCAAATAAATAAAATAAGTAAGTAAATAAATAATAAAATCTTTAAGAAATAAACTGAAAGAAAAAAAAAACCCACCAAACAAATGGAAAATAACATGCTATTAAACAACAAAGGGTAACAAAGAAATCAAAGAAATAAAAAAAAAATACATAGAAACAAATGAAAATGGAAACACAGTGGTCCAAATTCTTTGGGATGTGGAAAAACCAGTTCTTAGAGGGAAGTTTATAGCAATATGGGCCTCTCTCAAGAAACAAGAAAAAAAATCTCAAATAAGCAACCAAACTTATATCTAAAGGCACTAAAAACAAGCAGCAAAGCCCAAAGTTAGTAAAGGGAAGGAAATAAAGATAGGATGGAAATAAATCAAACAGATTAAAGAAAAAAAAAAAAAACAATAAACAAGATCAATGAAACCAAGCTTGTTTTTTGAAAAGAGAGACATAATTGAGAAACATTTTGCCAGACTCATCAAGAAAAAAATTCATTCAAATAAAATTTGATAGGCTGGTGGCTCAGTGGGTAAGTGTCTGCCTATGGCTCAGGTCATGATCCTAAGGTCCTGGGATCAATCCGCATCAGAGTCCCTGCTCAGCAGGAAGCCTGGTCTCCCTCTCCCACTTCCCCTGCTTGTGTTCCCTCTCTCACTGTGTCTCTCTCTGTCAAATAAATAAATAAAATCTTTAAAAAGTAAAATAAACTTAAATTAAAAAATGAAAATAAAATTTGAAAGAGAAGTTATGCCACAGAAAAAGGATTAGAAGAGACTGCTATGAAAAATGATACACCAACAAATTGGACAACCTAGAAAAAAATGGATAAATTCCCAGAAACAATCTTCCAAGACTGTATCAGGAAGAAATAGAAAATATGAACAGACTGATGACTAGCAATAAAACTGACTCAATAATAAAAAAACTCCCAATAAATAAAGGTCAAGGATGAGATGACTTCCAGTGAATTCTATCAAACATTTAAAAAAGTTAATACTGACCCCTTCTCAAACTATTCCATTAAAAAGAAGAGAGAGTAATGCTTCCAAATTCATTCTACAAGGCCAGCATAATCCTGATACCACAAGCAGACAAAAATTGCAGAAAAAGAAAATCAGATCCGACTATCCCTGATAAACATAGATGCAAAAATCCTCAACAAAATATCAGCAAACTAAATTCAACAATACATTAAAAGGATCATTCACCATAATCATGGATTTATTCCAGGAATGCAAGGATGGTTCAAGAACCACAACTCAATTTATAAGATATACCACATTAACAAAACAAAGGGCAAAAACCATAAGATCAATTTCATTAGAAGCAGGTAAAGCATTTGACAAAAATCAACATCCATTTATGATAAAAACTCTCAACAAAATAGGCTCAGAGGGAACATATCTCAACATAATTAAGGCCATTTATGAGAAACCTACAGCTAACATCATACTCAACTGTGAAAAGTTGAAAGCTCTTCTTCTAAGATCAGAAACAAAACAAGGATGTCTACTCTATTATTCAACATAGTACCGAAATTCCTAGCCACAGAAATCACACAAGTAATAAAGGTATCCAAACTGGAAAGGAAGAGATAAAACTGTCACTATTTGCATATGACATATAGAAAACCCTGAAGACTCCACCAAAAAGCTATTACAATAAATGAACTCAGTAAAGTTGCAGGACACAAAATTAATATACGGAAATTTGTTGCATTTCTATACATTAATAACAAAGTAGCAAAAAAAGAAATTAAGAAAACAATCCCATTTGCAATTACATCACAAAGAATAAAATACCTAGGAATAAATTTAATTGAAGTGAAAAGACCTGTACTCTGAAAATTAAAAAAACACTGGTGAAAGAAATTGAAGATGATACAAATAAATGGAAAGATATTCAATGTTCACAGACTGGAAGAACTCATTTGTTAAAATGTCTATACTATCCAAAGCAATCTATGGAGTCAATGCAATCCCTAACAAAGTATCAATAGTATTTTCCACCGAACTAGAACAAATAATCCTAAAATCTACATGGAACCACAAAGACCTCAAATAGCCAAAGCAATCTTTTTTTTTTTTTTTTAAGATTTTTATTTATTCATTTGACAGACAGAGATCACAAGTAGGCAAAGAGGCAGGCAGAGAGAGAGGAAGGGAAGCAGGCTCCCTGCTGAGCAGAGAGCCCGATGTGGGGCTTGATCCCAGGACCCTGGGATCATGACCTGAGCCGAAGGCAGAAGCTTTATCCCACTGAGCCACCTAGCCAAAGCAATCTTAAGAAAGAAGAACAAACCTGGAGGCATCACACTTGCTGATTTCAAACTGTATTACACAGCTATAGTAATCAAAACAGTATGGCACTAGCACAAAAACAGACATAGAGATCAATGTCTTTATGTCAACAACAGAGAGCCCAGGTATAAATCCATGTTTATATGGTCAATTAATCAGCAACAAGAGAGGCAAGAACATACAATGAAGAAGAGACAGCCTCTTCAATAAATAGTGCTGGAAAAACGGGACAGCTACATGCAAAAGAATAAAACTGGACCACTTTCTCACAACGTACACAAAAATTAACCCCAAATGGATTAGAGACCTAAGCATAAGGCTTGAAACCATTAAATTATGAAAAGAAAACATAAGTAGCAGTTTCTTAGAAATCAGTCCGCATTATTTTTCTGGATTTGTCTCCTCAGGCAAGGGAAACAAAAGCAAAAATAAACAATTGGGAGTACATCAAACTAAAAAGCTTTTTCACAATGAAGGAGAACATCAAACAAACAAAAAACCCAACTTACTGAATGGGAGAAGGTACCTGCAAATGATATATCAGATAATGCATTAATATACAAAATACATAAATAACTCATATAACCCAAAACAACAAAGATCAAATAATCCAATTTCAAAATGAGCAGAGGATCAGAATAGTTTTCCAAAGAAGACAAATGGCTGGCCAACAGACACATGAAAAGATGCTCAACATCACTAATTAAAGGAATGCAAATCAAAACCACAATGAGACACCACCTCGTAACAGTCAGAATGGCTAGTATTAAAAAGAAATAACAGGGGCGCCTGGGTGGCTCAGTGGGTTAAGCCTCTGCCTTCGGCTCAGGTCATGATCTCAGGGTCCTGGGATTAAATCCCGCATCGGGCTCTCTGCTCAACAGGGAGCCTGCTACCCCTCTTTCTCTGCCTGCCTCTCTGTCTACTTGTGATCTCTCTCTGTCAAATTAAAAAAAAAAAAAAAGAAAGAAATAACAAGTGCTGGTGAGGATATAGAGAAAAGGGAATCCTTCTGCACTGTTGGTGGAAATGTAAATTGGTGCAGCAACTGTGGAAAACAGTACAGAGGTTCTTCAAGAAATTAAAATTAAAAATAAAAATATCAAATGATCTAGTAATTCTAGTATTTGCCCCCCCAAAAATGAAAACACTAATTTGAAAAGATACATGCACCTCCATATTTTTTTAAAAAGATTTTATTTATTTATTTGAGGGGCAAGGCAGAGGCAGAAGAAGAAACAGACTCCTCACTGAGCAGAAAGCCCCAAAGAAGCAGAAGTGGGAAGCCGGGCTTGATCCCAGGATCCTGGGATCATAACCTGAGCCAAACGCAGACACTTAACCAACTGAGCCACACAGGCGCCCCTGCACCCCCATGTTTGTTGCAGCATTATTTATAATAGCCAAATTATGGAAGCAGCCCAAGTGTCCATCAACAGACATACAGATAAAGAAGATAAGGTGTGTATATATACAATGGAGTATCACTCAGTCATAAAAAAAAAGATCTTGCCATCTGCGACAGTATGGATGGAGTTTATAGGTTATGTGCTCAGTAAAATAATTCAGAGAAAGACAAATACCTTATGACTTCACTTGTAAAAAACAAAACAAATCAACAAACAAAAAAAACAGAAACCAACTAATAAACAGAGAATGACTGGTGGTTGTCAAAGGTGAGCACACAGAGCATGGGTGAAATAGGTGAAGGGGATTAAGAGGTACAAACTTCTCACTTTGAAATAAGTCACAGGAATGGAAAGCACAGCATAGGGAATATAGTCAACAGTATTGTAATAACTTTATATGTTGACAGCTGGTAACTACATTTATCAGGACGAGCACTGCATAACGTATGTAATTGCTGAACCACTATGTTGTGCACCTGAAATTAGTATAATACTGAATGTCCACTATAATTTAAAAAAATAATCGTAGAAAACATAAAGAAGTTCAGGCTGGCCAAAACAAATCCTATACATGCATGCATTCTACAAACAACTTACTTTTTACTCATACTACTACCAGACAGGTAGTCAAATAAGCACTCACTCACATTTTCTTTGGCATGTTGGTGTCCCTCTCCCATACTTCTTAAACTTGCCAAATACAGCTTTTCCAAGTTCTTTATTTTCTGAGTTTGTGATTCTTTCCATTCCGTCCTTAGTTCCTCTGCCAAACGAGTTAATTGCTGATTTCTCCTCTGTTTTATGTCTTCTCTTATCTGTAAAGCGATACCCCTTTCTTGTTCTCGAACCTAAAGAATGCATATTTAACAAATTATATGAAAAGAGGCTTACTTCAAGTTTTTTTGGAAAGCTATTTGGAAATAGGAACTTAAATGAATTCCCCTCAGGTGTATCAATTCTCCCGAATAGTCATATTAGATAAAGCCTACGTGAAGTGGAAAATCAAGTGATGTAAAAAAGTTAAAATCTCAAGACTACTTCTAAAGTTCTCTAACTTATTAGCTATTGTCTTCTCCTCCTCAACCCAAACACCAACAGGACTACCATTATCATTGTAATAACTGGTAAGAGCTTAAATTGGTAAGGATGCTCAATAAAATTTATAGCCCAGGGGTGTCTGGGCGGCTCAGTCGGTTAAGCAGCTGCCTTTGGCTCAGGTCATGACCCTGGAGTCCCAAGATCAAGCCCCGAGTCAGGCTCTCCCACCCAGTGGGGAGTCTGTTTCGCCCTCTCCTTCTGACCTTCCTCCCACTAGTGTTCTCTCTCTCCCTTGCTCATTCTCCCTCAAATAAACGAAATCTTTAAAAAAATGTAAAAAGAATAAAATTTATAGCCCAGGTGAGTATAGATAGAGCCAGATGAGAAGTCCATATTTGTGGTACATCATCCCCAATTTTAGATAGAATGGCACCTAAAACATGCTTCACAAGAGCTTAACTATCTTACTCTGAAAAGACTACTAGAAAATAATCTCCAACTTCTTAATAAATGTAACAGCAACTAATAATCTTTCCAGCAAGTCTTCCTCAAAGCCATTCTTATCTTCCTACTCTAATCTTCATCAGTAACACATAGTTTGGAAAATGTTTAAAGAACCATTTTCCAGTAACTATCAAGTCAAATAATCCCTATCTTCAAACTCTTCTTCATCTGTTTACCATTTCAGCCCATTTTTTCAAATTTTCCTAAACTTGTTAGTACACAGGAACCAGGGCTCTTAAACAACCAGAAAAGGGTTTTAAGTGCAACGTTCAGAACTCTCTACTGTAATAAAAACACTAATAATTTGGGGAAGACAAAGAATTAGAAATCTTGTTCCAGATGAACCTTACCTGCAGCAATCTTAGTTTTCGTCGTCTTTCATAATCTTCCTTTAAAATGTAAGCTTCCTCATTAGGACTCAATCTCAGCTTGCCAGCATTCCCTACCTTTCTTTTCATTTCCAGGTACTTTAAAGTTTCTGAATTAAAAAAAAAAAAAGTCTATTAAAACAGGGCAGCAAAGATCAGAACGTTTAAAATACATTTACTACTTGACATTTAAAGGACTATATATACACAAAATAATTTGGGTAAACTGAGGCCAACATATTTACAAATTACAATTATTAACTTCAGCACTTAAGTAGATGATTCTCAAATTGGGAGAAGGGGTTAAGTGGAGGGTGAACCAGAATTACTTGAAAAGAACTTTGAGAACTTGTTCACAACCAACAGGACTGCTGTAATTGCAAAGGGCTCCTAGTCCCTAGTTTCAACTCCCAGTCTATTGTTTATAACTTGATGACCAAGTGTCACTGTATCATATGGAATCACATCAACCCCTCAACAATTCTTTAATAATTACAATGGTGTGATTGTTTCAGATCAATGACCACTTTAAAAATTTCTCTGAGAATGATTGTGTTGCTCACATGAGTCAGGTGTTTAGGTCCTCAGATCCATTAATGCCACTGACATTCAGATGTTCTCACTCTCCTCTCTAGATTACAACATGGATACTTACATCTTTCTGAAGCTAGCTGAAGCTCCACTCATTCATGAAACTGTCCTCTAGTAATTTTTGCTTCACCTACCCACCATCTCATTCCTGACTTGCCCACCCAGAATGCACATTATCTTCACACTCAATTTGGGGACCAATCTAATGCTGTCTTGGTATTACTTTGCCCTAATTTTTCATCAATTACACTGTGACTTTTCTAGCTAGATTCCTAACAACTGAAGAACAGAGGTTATAGTTTTAATATTCAAGTTAATTTAACAAATAACAACTATCAGGCAGTATTTCACATACTATGGACAGATACTGTTTTGGGCTACAAGGACTTAAAGTTATCTAATAGGGACAATTGGACTTTTTTGCCCAAAAGAAATAATTGCTTGCATCTGAAAATCTTTTCCAGTAGTAACAGCAGGTAAAGTGCTGGCTGTCTTCCTCATTTTATAATGAAGAATCAAAGGCCTCTTGTGCTAAAGGACTTGACCTAAGTGACAGGATCTAATCCCAGATCCAAAACAAGAATCTGGTTTCCTTATTCCATATGGCTCCTAACTTTCTGATATGCTAAAACATGTGGAATGAGGAAATTTTTGTTTAAACTGGTATCTTTTGCTAGTGCGGATTGATGAATAAGCAAAGACTGAACAAAGAAGAGAAAATGATCAAGATTAAATTCAGTCTTTATAATTTTTCTGAAGGTCTCTGAATTCATATTCAAACTATCGAAACTAATTCCTGCTAAATCTCATAGACAAAGTATCATGCGAAAAAAGGACAAAAAAGAGAACATACTGTAAAATTCCATTTACACGAAGTGCAAAAACAAGCACACAAGACTAATCCATGATGACATGGGTTAAAAGAGGGGTCACCTTTCTGTGGGTTAATGACTAGAAGGAGGTACAAATGAGCCTGCAGGGATGCTAGAGATGACATGCATTTTGATCTGTTATGATTACACAGCTGTATACATATGTAAAAATTCCTCAAATGATACACATAGATTTGTGTGTTTTAAGTTTATACCTCAATAAGAAAGGGGAAAAAAACCTATCTTTTCAGATTATTGTGAGTATCTATCATCTCATTTGCTTGGGGATTATAAGGAAACAGATTTGTTACTTTTACCTCCTGAGATGTGGTAGAATAATTTTTCTCTTGCATATAACTTCCTTAATTTTTAAAATTTATTTGGAAATAATTTCAGGCTTAGAATTCCCATCTACTCTTTCCCCAGTTTCTCTAAACATCAATCACAGTACAATGATCAAAACCAAGAAACTGACACTAGCACAATACTTCTAACTAATCTACGGACTTTATTCAAATTTTGTCAAGTATCCCACTAACATCCATTTTCTGGACCAGGACCCAATCCAAGGACAACCCATTGCTTTCGACTGTTCTGTTTTTCTGGGTCCTCCAAGAAGCAGAGGACAAGACAGGATTAAACCCCCGAAGATTTTATTAGGAGAAATGCCTGTGTGAGGGAAAATGAGGGAGCTAGTAAAAAGAGGGAGCATTCAGACTTCCATGCATATATGACACTGAATGGAAGAAGGGAAAGTTGGGAAGATGACTACCCAGTAAGGTCTTTAGTAAGATCTCCCAGAGTTAAGGGAAAGTTCCTAGTTTCTTAGAATAGGCCTGCCTGAACGTCCATGCCACATTCAGTCATTGGCCAAAAACAGCCCTTGGAAAGCATCCATGCAAATGGATTTCGGAAAATGGGAGGTGAAGGTCTGTGAATTACATCCTCACAGCTGTCGAAATTGTCATGTCTCCCTGGACTTCTCTAATCTGGGACAGTTCTTCAGTCTGTGCCTTTCTTTTCAACCTCCCGACTTAAAAAAAAAAAAAAATAACGGCCAGTTACTTTGTAGAATGTCCCTCAATTTGGATTTGCTTAACCTTTTCTTGTGCTTAGACTGAGATTACAAATTTTTGGCAAGAACACCAAAGAAGTGATGACGCACCATTCCTCAGTGCGCTAAATTACGTTATGGTGTCTTAATACTACTTGTGATGTTAATGTCTGATGCATTAACTATAGCATTTACCAAAAAGCATTTTCTATTTCACTATTCCTTCTACACGTATCAATTGGAATCCTACTGTGAGGAAGAGCTTCCCCTGCTCCCTCTCTCATTTATTAAACCACTTATTCAGATCAGTATGGATTTTTAAATTCTGTGTATTAATACTACCCAGTAACAGATGATATTAACTTACCTTTTAAGATTTTGTCCTGAGAATTAAACAGCACTTGGCATATCACAATCACAAAATACTGAACTTAGACGACCTCTGTTCAAGACTCATCACGACCACTTACAGCAGGAAAATACTGATCAAGTCATTTAAGTTACTGTGGTGTCGCTTTCTTAAACTATATAATGGGAATCACAACATCTACCCCAACAGGTTGTTCTGATGATGACGTGGCTTAATATGAAACTGCCAAATACTCTCTAAGGATTAAGGACTCAAATGTTCCCCACTGTTTTAAAAGCTCAGCTTGTGGCAGGACTACCTACCAGAGAAATGAGAGGTGAGAGCAAAAAAGCACGCTCGCTCTCTGCAAGAAATAATTCCAGGCAGTGCTCTTAAACGGCTCCCGGGTTTCAGGACAAGTTCGGCGGGTGGGCGGGGGGCCCTGGGGAAAGAGTGGGCTGGACGCCGCGCGAAGCGCTTGCGGGAGCAGCCCCGGAGGCCCTCCCGGCCAGCCCCGGTTAGGAAGCCCAAGGACCCCGCGCGACCCCACCTGGGGAGGGCGCGCAAGGCCACACGCGCCTAAAGCCCAGGGGAAGCCTCTCGCAGCAAGCAGCCGGTCTGCGTCGGGACGCACCTCCCTTCCCCGCACTCTTCACCGCTGCCAGCCCGATCCCAGCCAGGGCCCGGGCCGCTACGATGCCTCAGAACGGCGGGCCGTGCTGCGCTCCCGACGCCGCGCCTTCGCGGCATCCCCTCCCTGGGGAGCACACCCCCCAGCTCCTGGACGTCGGGAGGTTGTGCACGCCCGGGCCACGGGAAGCCGGCTTGTCCGTCACTCACCTGAAAACCGGGGGCCGGAATCAGGAACCGCAGCTCAGACAGAGACCTCCCGGGCGCCCGCGGCCCACCAGCTTCCCAACAGCCGTTTGTGCGCCTGCGGGGCAGCCATGGCCAAGCGCCCGTCACTTCCGTCATTCAAACCGCCCGCCAATGGCGGGGCCAAGCGGCGGGAATCGGGCTAGTCCCGCCTCCCGCGAGGGCCGCTGGGACGGCCGCGCCGGAAAAACCCGCGCACACGCCAAGCTCTACGTAGAGGTCCATTATTTCTCATACCTGCCGGGGCTCTGAGGTTTACTGCCTCTCTCTCTCACTGTGCCTCCTTTACAGGTCAGGAGACAGAGGTCCAGAAAGGGGGAAATATTTGCCCAGAGAATTGAGGGTGACTTTGGTTTTAGGCCCTATTATGAAGATGCCTTGGGATAGGTGTCCTTTTGCGCATTGACTGTAGAATTCATTTGGTTCTGTTATTCTGCAGTGTCTCATAGCGTTCGTCAAGGGGCTCCGGCTCGCACAGCAGTGAACCATATTGTGACAGTCTGTGCCTCCAGAGGTCTGATACATCTGCACCATGTCACAGTTTACTATAAACTATAATCAGAGAGGGGATGAGAGCAGGTTCATATTTATTGAGCAACTAGTATGTGCCAAGTACAGTGTGGTAGGTTCAGGGGAGACAAGGGTAAATGCATTAAGGCTCCCATCCTAGATTTTGTAGCCTGGAGGTAAAACGTGGCAAGACTCTAAGAATTAGAATATGGGGAGTGGGAAGAGGGAAGTTGGTGACGTGATGAGATTTGGCATGGTGGTGGAGAAGAGGCCAGAGGTTATGAAGGCTGAAGGCAGGGAAACCAATTAGGATACGACTATAGGAAGTGAAAGATGATCGCAAACAAGGCCAAACATCAGAAATTGGCAGTTACCTGGCTATGGAAAGCAAAGGAGAGGGAGAATCAACCATGATGCCTAAGTTCCATATTTGGCAACTGAGTGGATAGGGATAACATCCTGCTAGAACTCAGGAATAGGAGCAGGTTTGGGGGGAGGGGGAGTAACGAGTTAAGCTTTGAATATTTTGAATATGAACTATTTATGGGATATAGACAAAGGATGAATTGTAGAAATATTTAGGATATTTAGGAGGTAAAACTAATAATACTGACTGTTAGGGTCTGTAATCAAAGGAGCGAGACTGATACGAAGCGAAGGTCAAGCAAAGCTTTATTTTGTGCCAAGCATCGAGAATCAAACTGACGGGTCAGGGCCGTCTCTTGCAAAGAGGCGACCCCTCCCAGCCTCACAGACTAACTTTTATAGAGGTAGTTTAGCCGGGCTATACACAGGTGGCCAATGAGATTGCAATACACAGAGAAAACTGCACAGTCATGTTAGGTCACACGCAGGCGGCCAATTGAATTACAATTCACCCTAGTAGATGTATGCGTGCCCCACTGATTGGATGTCTCTACCCGCCCTTGTACTGGGTTTTGCTACCTGGGATTGGTAGCTAGGGAGACAGTATGCACGCCCCACTGATTGGCTGTCTCCACCTGGCCTGACCCGCCCTTGTATCTGGGCTTTGCAAGTAAGTTCCTCTGGGAGGGGCGGGGTCAAACTAAGTTCACTGCATAAACACAAAATGACTCCCTCTGGCTAACCAGGCCCTTACACTGACAAAGGATTGCATGTGAGGTTGAGGGAAAAGTTGAGAGTGAAGTTAACCTCACAGGCTACTAACAATGTTAAAGATGGTGCTACCAACCAAGGGAGAAGGCAGAAGTGGGAGTCAGTTAAGTGGGCAAGGTGATGAGCTCAGCTCTGGACATACTGAACTTTACTTAGGTGTGGAACATTTTGTGATGTGCAGTAAGTGGATGACTAAAGTGGTAGACAGCCCACAGAACTGGGGTGGTATTTAGACTTGGGTATCATTTCCATATGAGTGACAACCAAAGCCATCGTAGATAAGATCACTAGTGAGGATTTGCAGAGTGAGAAGAGCAATGAGCTAAGGACCAAACCCTAAGGAACATCAGAACTTAAAGGGAGTTGGAGAAAGGAACTGTCCAAGTACCTGAAGAGATAATGTGACCCCACCTCACCTTTGCAAACAACAAAGATGAATTAAGAGGAAATTCAGTGACTTGGCCAAAAGCACGTATAAGTGCAGTGTGGAACCAGGGCTAGAATTCCTGTCCTTATCCTAAATATTAGAATATTTCCTCCCTGTGTGCCTTCCCTATTTCCAGTTCACATTTATCTTGATGGACAATTGTATTCATTCTATTATAGTCTTCAACATCCTCAACATAGACTCAGAGATACCCTCTTACACCCAACAAAAGATGTCCCCATTATTTCAGGCTGTGGGCTAGGTTTAGTGTCCACCTTGTTTTTCAAAAGCACCCTGCACCTTTTCCATCATGGCACTTACCAGTTCTTATTGAAATGAGCTCTTCATGGGGCTCTCTATTGATTAGACTCAGTTCCTCAAGAACCAGTAGTACATTTGTTCAGTTGCTGGCCACATAAATCTTCGTAAATGTTTGCTGAGTGAATGATATGCTCCCCTTCCCCAACCTGCATCCTAGGCAGAAATTCTACAATTGGAGACTTTGAATTAAGGCTTGTTCTGTTTTTAATGGAAGGCAATAAGGAATCAAAGAAAGCACAGTGGACTTAGAGTTAGAACATCCGGTTTAGCATCCCAACTCTGAGATTTCTAGCTGCAGGACACTAAGCCAATGAGCCCTAGTTTCTGTTTTGATTCTCTGTTGTTGTCAGTCAAACCACACTAGAAGGTCCACAATGGTTCGCTCTTTATGGCTGGCATTGACTCTGTCTGTCAGTTGAAAGCTCAGCTGGAACTGTTGAATGGAATGCCTTCTTGTGGCCTTTCCTTGTGGGTTGATTTCTTACTAGCTGGATTTAAGAGGGAATATCCTCAATGTGAGCTTTCCCAGAGAAAGAAAGTGGAAGGTGCAGGGACTTTTAAAAGACAAAACTGATAAGTAGTTGCAGTAAGTTCAGCCTCATTTTGTTAAATATCACGGGGCATGCCCCCAGATTTTGGTGAAGGGAGATGAACCACATCCCTCAATGGAGAGAGTGACAAAGAATTTGTGGCCATCTTGAATCCATCACCATTATTTTAGTACTACTTGTACTAAAATACCTTGTGCCCTTTTCACAGGTGGTTGAATCATGAGAGCATTTTGTAAGCTACCAAGAGGTATAGCCATGTTATATAATACAGCAGCTATGTTGTATTTTCTCTCTAGTAACTTTCTCTCTTGGTGTAGTCCCAACCCTCCAGGCCACGTGAGCTAAGTTGGGCCAATCAGAATCTTTCACAGGAATTTTTCTTACTGGAGCCAGCAGGGATGAATTTTATCCTCTCTGGGCTAATCTTAGAATATGAAACTGAAGCTTCCCCAGCAAGATTCCCAACATGTGGTCCCCCACAAGGTAATCTGAAAGAATGAAACTGACATGCATTGCAAACACAGAGAATCCTGTGTTCAAGTCCCTGGTTTCACCCCACTCCCCAGCTTACTGATAGAAGTCATTAAATTCCTCTTTTTATTTAAACTGCTTTGAACAGGAGTTTCTGTTTCTTTTTGCAAGTGGAAAGAGACTATAGTTTTATATTCAAATTCTCATAGGCAAACAACGTCTGGGCATCTTGGCAAGTAGTATCAAAGAATAGTTAAGATCTTGGACCTCTAGTCCAGCTGCCTGGATTTAAATACCTGCTTTAATAACTAGGACCTTGAGCTAGTTCCTGAACCTCCCCGAAAGTCAATTTCCTCTTCTTCTTTTTTTTTTTTTAAGATTTTATTTATTTGACAGACAGAGATCACAAGTAGGTAGAGAGGCAGGCAGAGAGAGAGGGGGGAAACAGGCTCTCTGCCGAGCAGAGAGCCTGATGCGGGGCTTGATCCCAGGACCCTGGGATCATGACCTGAGCCGAAGGCAGAAGCTTTAACCCACGGAGCCACCCAGGCGCCCCTACTTTCTTCATCTTTAAAAAGGCAGTTGTAAGGTTTAAAGGTCTTAAGACATGCCTGGCACAAAGCATGTAGTAAATGTTAAGGGGTTATTTTTGGCTTTTATTTTAATACATTTATTTCAGAGCACAGGAGACAAAAACAGAGCAAAAGCAAAAAAACCCTTTTTCTATGTATTCATAGGTGTTCTGGGTTTCATTTTTAATTAGGTCCTTTTATATATTGTAGGCTTAGGGAGAGGTATTTACACTTACCTTCTTGAATATTATTCTACCATTGGGAATGAATGTTGGTAGGCAGGAATCAAGAGGAAGAGTTGCCCAACACAGTGATGACTTCAGTGTGACCGGTTGCTGTGTGATGCTACCCCTCCTCAAAATGCAGCTGGAGGCTTTTAAGATTGGAGCTGTTTCCAGCATTTCTCAGATGCTGAGAGCTTCGCTGTTCTGAGTTCACATGAGTCTTTGTCCACAACCATCCAATATGAGCGGCTGGCATTATAGTGGTGGTGGGCAGGGGGTGGAGAGGGGATTCCCTCACTAACTCTCGCAGTAAAATCCAGAATAAAGGGAATCATAGAGAGCGCTTTTAGGCAAACAAGCTTGAGTGATGGAAGGTAGAGAGGGTCCACAGGGACACCCCCCACCCCGGCTGATTACAGACAGACCCATCAGGAGACCCAACTCAAAAATATCCACAGGCCCTAACGGACCAATGGGCTACTTACAACCAGGCACAGTTATTACCAAAACAAGGCAGAATTCCATATGTTGCCATAACTCCTCATCTTCTCCTTTTACAAACAGCCCCTACCCACTGCCTCTTTGCAGAACAGTATATTCTCTGCTGTCCTGCCCACTGTTCCCTTGGGGTGTATCCAATAAACATCTATCTCCTTTGTTCTGCCTCAGGTGAGTTCTTCCACCTCCCATGCCACCGACTTCCACCTGATTGTCACCCCACATTTGGGGGCCCCTTCTGATAGAGAGACGCCCCATTTAGACATCACAGGAATCCCTGCAAGAACAGAAATAATCAACCATCTGACCATCTCCCAACTGCTCCCTCTTTCTGGCATAAACCCCACCAGAGTTTAATAAATGACAGTATCTCAATGGGATCCCTTAGACCTGCCACCAGCAGTGAGACTAAAAGTGCCCAGTGGAAGAGGAAAGATGGGCTGGGAAAGGCTTTTAAAAGCTATAAATATCTATATATTTTAAGGTGTGTGTGTAGTTCTGGGGTGGTGAGGAATTGGGCCATTTATTTAAGGAGAGTGAGAAATGAGGGGAGAGTTTGGGAAATTGATTGGTTTTGTTTCGTATTTTAAGTCTTTCTTTAGCACATTGCTAATATATCATGTATTAATGTACTGATGTTTCTTAAGCCATTAATGTGTAGACTGTGAGTTCCATACTTAAAAAGAGAACGAAGTTTAAATGAAAAGTTGGGGCGGGGGGAGGAGATTATTTGCAACCCAGAAAAGCACATAGCAGTTGAGGAGGACTGGTGGTGTGGGAAGAGTTTTGCAGCTGGAAGAAGGTGATGTGGGTTTGAACACCTGCTTGACAGTTCGTCTCTCTGAGACAGTCTCCATATATAAAATGGGGGTAGAAATACCCAGCATTTATTGGGCACTCTCTGGGCCAAGAAAGTTAGTGCCCGTCCTACCTTAGAGAGCACTTGTAAAGATCACATTTTTTAAAAGCTAAGTTGTCAGTATTAATACTGGAAAAAATGATACTTACAAGGATGCCTGTGTGGCTCAGTCAGTTAAGTGTCTGCCTTTGGCTCAGGTCATGATCTCAGGGTCCTGGGACCAAGGCTAGCCTTGGAATGTAGTCCCCACATTGGGGCTCCCTGCTCAGCAGGGTGTCTGCTTCTCCTTCTCCATCTGCCCCTCACCCTGCTCACGCCCTCTCTCTCAAATAAATAAAATCTTTTTAAAAAAATCATACTATAGTTTGGCCACCCATACAAGCTTGGGGCAGGCAACTTTCATACTAAGGTTTTCTTTGTCTCTGCTATTTGGGCTGCTTTCACTGATCTGATCCAAAGGAATCAGAACTCCTGGGTCAGAGCTCCCTTCATCCAAATTTATTCCCATTTACCTGTGAACATAACAGTTATTCACACCCTTGCTTCCAAAATTATTTGACCCGAAGGTCAGAAGCATCAGCATCAGCTGGGAACTTGTTAGAAATGCAGACTACCAGGATAAACCCCAGATCGGCTGCATCAAAATCTGCATTTTAACTAGATCTGCAGGCAACACATACACACAGTGAAGTTTGAGAAGCCCCGTGCTATACAAAGCCCCAGGTGAGGTAAAGTTAGAGCAGGGAAATGCATGTCCAAGTAGGAATGGAAAAGGGGAAGCAAAGCGTCACAATATGAATAAGTCACAGAAGCAGATCGTGATCTTGGCCACTTGCTAGTCTAGGTATGTGCGTGGTAGAAGGAGTTTACTGTATTTGTATAGTTCTTATCCTAGCTCTGATACTTACTAATTTAGGAAGCCAGTCATTCTGAGAGCCTCATTTTAGAAGAGGAAACCAAGACTCAGAGAGGTCACACCCTAGGAGGAGAGCATGATGGAGCTGCAACTGAGGACTTTTATTCCAAAGCCAAACACCTAAGCTTGATGCTATTTTCTATTTTTTTGTATCCGTGGATCCGTTGACGGTATTTCCTAACGGACATTGGATTATGGCAGAATCCTTGGTGCCCATCTCATATTTCCAGATCTTACACCACGACTAGCATTATCTATTGCTGTCCGAAGTCATTCTTACTAGGAATTTTTTTTCTCTGGACTTCCTCCCTCTGGGCTGGCTTTCTCCTTGCACCTGCTCCAGCCTCCATCGCTCATCCCTGGGTGTGGTTCTCTCCAGCTACCTCCCTACATTGTTACCATCAGCTTTTTTTTTTTTTTTAAAGATTCTATCTATTTATCTGACAGAGAGAGATCACAAGCAGACAGAGAGGCAACGAAGAGAGAGGAGGAAGCAGGCTCCCTGCTGAGCAGACAGCCCGATGCGGGGCTCGATCCCAGGACTGCGGGACCATGACCTGAGCCCAAGGCAGAGGCCCAACCCACCAAGCCACCCAGGCGCCCCACCATCAGCGTTTTTGCCTTCGTCTCCTCAGGCAGGGCATTTGAGCCTTATATCTACCTGAAACATTATCTTCCCTTTCTCAAATTTTTAATGCCTTTCAGTGTTAGTTTGTGAGGGCTCCCTTAACGAAGGACCACAAACTGAGTGGCTTAAACAACAGAAACTACTTGCCTCACAGTGCTTGAGGCTGGAAGTCTGAGATCAACGTGTCTGCGGGACTCTGTTTCCTCTGAAGGGAAGGATCTGTTCCAAGCCTCTCTGCTAGCTTCTGGCAGTTTCTTAACTTATAGAAGCATCACCCTGATCTCTGCTTTCAGCTTCACATGGGGTTCGCCGTGTGTGTGTGTGTGTGTGTGTGTGTGTGCGCGCGCGCACGCGTGCACGTGTCCAAAGTTCCCCTTTTTATAAGGATATCACTCAAGGACACCACGTTGGTTTAGGGGCCTATCTTAACCAATTATGTCTGCAACAACCCTATTCCAAACAAGGTCACATTTTGAGGTAGTGGTAGGTTAGGACTTCAACACACGAATTCTTTATTCTTTTAAAGATTTATTTATTTAATTGGGGGGAGGGACAGGGAGAGAGAGACAGACAGACACTCTCAAGCAGACTCCTTACTAAGCGTGGAGCCCGACTTGAGGCTTGATCTCACGACCCTGACTGAGATCATGACCTGAGCTGAAACCCAGAGTCGGACACTCAACCAACTGAGCCACCCAGGAGCCCCAACACGTGGATTCTTGAGGGCATGGTTCAACCCAGAGCACTTCCTCTTGAAGCTAGTGCAAAGATGCAAAATACATGAAACAACTCTGTTCACAGGCTCACAACTCAGGATTTCACAGCATAAAATCATAATATTAAAGATGTGTGAAGTGTGTGGGATTTCTTGCTCCTTACTAGTGTGGAACCAATGTTGTATGACTCTCAGGGTTTCTCCCTTCTTCCTAGCATATTTCTGTGTTGCTTGCTTATACTATGAGCATCTAACCCTAACCTCAGGGTGTCAAGATAAGGGTCTGCTTGACAAATAGTGGGATACAAATGCCCTTCCTTTATTTCCACTCATCTACAATCTACCCAACTTTCAAGACTATGGTAGTCTCAAACATTCTAATACCTACCATTTTATTGAGGCTTTCAGCTGCGTGGGGTTACATGGCTCAAGTCAGAAGGCTGGGTTCTACTACTGGAATTTCCCCCAAATCTTCTAATAGAGATCTATTCATCCTACACCCTCTCTCTTCAACTCTTACAAAAGCATAAGGACTTTGTAATCTATCCCCTGATGTCATCCAGCCACCAGGCCCGGTCAGGAGGGGTACATGTCCCCTTTCCAGTATACGTTCCCATCTTCAACACTAGTCACAACATACCACATTTAGGGGGACTTAAGGTAGTAAACAAAATCATTACATTATCTATGGTTCACCAAGTATTTCCCTGAGAGCATGCATGAATGCAGACCAACATGGTAAGAGAGACACTCGCTTTGGGCTGGGAAGTTTTGCATTCCTTTCTTTCAAGACCTAATTTCCAGAGTTATGACATCAACTTCTTTTTTGAGGTCTTACTTCTAGACAGATAATTGCAACTTTTGAGGGAACAGAGGAAGCATTTTCGGGAATCATGCCTTCTGCTTTTCACCCTTTGACTAGCCAGCTGCCCCATTTATGGTTCACCTATGTTTCCCATAGACTTTCCCGGCCCTATTTGTATGAAATCTCCTTCCTCTGGCTTTTTAAATTCAAGCTAAAGTGTTCTCAGGCAGACCACTCTTTGAAGGCATAGGCACAGATTTGTATTTTAAGAGGACCTTGGGGCACCTTGGTGGTTTAGTCGGTTAAGCGGCTGCCTTCGGCTCAGGTTATGATCCCAGAGTCCTGGGATCAAGTCCCACATTAGGGTCCCTGCTCCACGGGGAGCTTGCTTCTCCCTCCACCTCTGTCTCCCTCCCCCCATGAATAAATAAATAAAATATTTTAAAAAAATAATAAGAGGGGCTTACAAAGACTTAACATAGAATGCCTGGGTGGCTCAGTTGGTTAAGTGTCTGCCTTCAGCTCAGGTCATGATCCCAGGGTCCTGGGATGGAGTCCTACATCAGGGTCCTTGCTTGGCGGGGAGTCTGGTTCTAACTCTACCCCTCCCCACTACTTGTGTGCTCTCTCACTCTCTCTCTCTCTCTCTCTCTCTGTCTCTCTCAAATAAATAAATAAAATCTTTTTTAACTTTAACATAAAGAGGTGGTGATCAATGGGCAAGTTTTGGGCACTTCCCTTCGTTTACATGTTGGTGGCAGGACCAGGTGGCAAACAGATTTTTCTGTTTTAACTCCCACTGGGGGAATATGGTAGAGATTATTATGTCTGCCACTAGAGGGCGGATTTGTCAAATTTTGAAATGTTTGCAGGCAATGGAGAAGCTGTGGGAGTTTTTTTCTTGCTTTCACAAATCCCCCTGCATTAGGCAAGAGGAGAGACCAGGGTCACCAGAAAGAGGAAGAAACAAAGGTAGTGCCAGTGTTATTGTAAGAGTGGGCCCCCCTGGTGATCTTCTTCTCTTAAGTGTGTATAGCATAGTGGGCTTGCCCTAGGGAAGCAAACAGCTCACCAGGTAGTAAGTGCCTCATATACTCTCAACATGCCCATATGCCCTTATGCAGGCACTGTACTAGGCGTTTTACCTACATTATCTTCTTTGGTCCTCACGACAGCCTCCTGAGGTGAAATTTTTTAAGTCATTACTTTACAAGTGAAGAAACAGGCTTATTAAGTTAAAAATATTGCTCAAAACTCAGTGGCTAATAAATGGCAGATTTGGGATTTGAATTGATGTCCATGGGGGAGAGGTGAAATGGGAAAAGGAAAAGTCTTGAAAGGGCCTGAAATTAAACAGTAAATCACCATTCAAAACCTCTAAGAGGGGGCACCTGGGTGGCTCAGTGTGTTAAAGCCTCTGCCTTCTGCCCTGGTCATGATCCCAGGGTCCTGGGATCGAGCCCTGCATTGGGCTCGCTGCTCCTCAGGGAGCCTGCTTCCCCTCCTCTCTCTGCCTGCCTTTCTACTTGTGATCTCTGTCTGTCAAATAAATAAATAAAATATTAAAAACAAAACAAAACAAAACAAAAACCTCTAAGAGGGTTCCAGGCAGGGAATTTTCTGTCTTTTTTTTCTTTTTTCTTTTCTTTTTTTTAAAAAAGATTTTCTTTATTTATTTGACACAGAGAGACACAGAGAGAGAGGGAACACAAGCAGGGGGAGTGGGAGAGGGAGAAGCAGGCTTTCTGCTGAGCAGGGAGCCCTATGCTGGGCTCCATCCCAGGACCCTGGGATCATGACCTGAGCCCAAGGCAGATGCTTAACGACTAAGCCACCCAGCACCCCCAGTCATTTTCTGTGTTACAGTAGCAGCTCTAAGTGGTGAAAATACCATTAAGCAAATTATATGTGTTCTTTGAAAAAAAAAGTGATCAACACAGAACATCTAAAGAATAAAGCGGAAACAACCTTCACATCTTATTATCTACATAAAGCACTTTTAATCATTTTTTGTCAGGATCCTACTGTGCTGGTTTTTTAAAAATTGTGGGTATAGTATCATGTAGAGAAATACAGGATCTTCACCATCAGTATTAATGGTTTGTGTTTTATTCTATTGTACTTACCTCCCTTAAATCACTTACCCAGTTCCTATTGATAAGCTTTTCATTAATTTCCATTTTTTTGTTGCCATTATAAATAATTCTGTAACTTCTATCCAAGGGATACTCACTTTTGTTAATTGAATCCCATCTTATCTCCCTAAATTCCTTTGTCTTTTCTCCCTTTCTGCCATATCACTTCTTTAGCCACCAGATAGCAGATAATAGCTCTATCTTTTAAAAATTTTTTAAAAAGATTTTATTTATTTAACAGACAGAGATCACAAGTAGGCAGAGAGGCAGGCAGAGAGAGAGGAGGAAGCAGGCTCCCCAACGAGCAGAGAGCCCGATGTAGGACTTGATCCCAGGACCCTGGGATCACGACCTGAGCCAAAGGCAGAGGCTTTAATCCACTGAGCCACCCAGGTGCCCCTGCCCTGCTTTATTTTTCTTACCATTATCACCATCATCACCACCACTAGCGCACACACACATACACACACACACACCAAACACACACACAATTTATTTATTTGTTGTCTCTCTTCCATAACTACAATGTATGCTCCTTGAAGGCAGGCATTTTGTCTGTTTTCTTTTCGGTTGTGCTTTGAACTCCTAATCTAATGCCTAACAAAGATAAGGGCTCAATACATATCTGTCGAATGAATGAATAAATATTAATCTTTTCGTGCAATAATCTCCTTAGGGTCAATTTCTGGGAGTGGGATTACTGACTCAAAGGGTATGAATATTAAAGATGCATTTGACACATTTTGTCATTATTTGATGTATTTGACCAATTAATATTCCCATCAACAGAGAACTTGACAGTGTCATTGACTCAAGGACCATTAAAAAGGGATTTGTCAATATTTTTCATCTTTAGTAATCTCTTCACTTGCATTTTGGGATTATTTGCATATTTTAGGCATAGATTTATTGACCATTTATACATGCATTGTTTGTGTGAATTCCCAAATTATGTTCTTTGTCTACATTCTTATTATGGCTATTTCCCTTACTGATTGGTTTTTTATAAAATCCTTTTGGCATTGCCAAGATTTTTTTCCAGTTTTTTATTTGTCTTTCATCCTTATTTTAGATGTTTTTGAGAAAAAGACATTAATGATATATTATGCAGTCAAATTTATTCATTTTCCCTGGTGGTTTTTTGATTTCTCCAATAAGTATAAAGTTATGTGATGAATATTTGAATATTGAGCTTGCTCGGGCTTTCCGGGTAATGCTTATCAAGGATATTCTTTGCTTATAGATAAATTTCTTGCCAAAATATTAGGAATCCAGGTAGAAGTAGGTGGCATGGCTCTACCTGACTCCTCAAACACATAGTTCCAGGAAGCTACAGAGCAGGAACGCTGTGCCAAGGCAAAATGCCATGAAACCCATTCCTGGGGGAGTTCACAGAAGGGTGAGCTGAGCTGACACAGCTGTTAGACATTTATGCGTAAAGCAGGTGCCAGAAAGAGAACTTTGTGCAGCTCCTGGAATCCATGCGCTCATTGTTTTTGCTCCAAGGAGAGACATGCAAATGAACATCAGTACACAGTTCTGGAGAATCAGAAAGGTTTCCCTTGACAGGTTTCCCAGATCTCAGAGTCGCGCAATCATCAGCTAATTCCCTTCCTTTCGGCAGGGTTTGGTTGACATGTCTCCCCACAACGTGGGGCTAAACTGATGCTCGTGGCAGGTGTCTTCCCATCTGTCCTGGGACCCGTGTGCATTAGTCACGAAAGATGTTCTCGGGAGCAGGAACAACCCTTTCTGGTCCCCATACAAATGATGAGTTAACTCAAGCAAAATTGAGTGAGGATCGGCCTTCCTGTCCACGGTGCTAGAGATGTGTTAAGGTGTGCAGAGATACTTCTTCCTCTCTGGACTTCAGGGCTGCCAGTATAGGTCCCGCATGGCCTGAGGCCCCAAACCCCACTCCCTAAAGTACCATCCATGCTCTGGCAATGTGGACATCATCTGGAAGCTTGCTCCCAATGCAGCATCTCGAGCCTCACCTCAGAATCTGCATTTTTGCAAGGTGCCCAGGTGATTGCCTGCCTGTTTAACCTTCAGAAGGCGTGCCTGAAACAATGATCTGGGCTGGAATCATCCCATCCTTGAACAATCCCATGCCGTGCATAACTACTCCCATTATCTGTTCCTCGATCGTGAAAACCTTTGGAGAGCACCGACGATCATAATCCGAGCTGGAAAGAATGTCAGCTAATGGTGCCGCTGATGCTCTTGTTTTCTGGAGAAGTACGGACACCAGTCAGGGTTCCTTTGGTTGGCCTTGTGCTCATCTCTCCTTGCTCCTTTCCAATGGGACGGTGGGACTATGCCATCTTGGGACATCTCTCCAATTTTTGGTACCATAAAGCAGGGTTTGGCAGATTCTGCATTGCAATCACTGGGTGGGTGGAGAAGTCTTGTTAAAATGCAGATTCTTATTCAGGAGCTCAGAGATTCTGCATTTCAGGGAAGCTTCCAGATGACGCTGGCAGTGCCAGTCTGTGGACCACACTTTGAGTAGCATGGTTATAGAGTGTATTCCGTTGACTCTCATAACAAGCTTATGAGGTAGGTGGGCTAGACGTTACCCCCCACTATTTACAGATGACATGGAGGAGAATGGAGCTAAACACCATTTCTAAGATCCCACAGCTATTAGGTGATGGAGTTGGATCCCCTGTGGTGTTTTCTCTTATTGACTCTTTCTTCCTTTGTATGTTAAGGGACAGAAAGGAACTGAGGGGGGCACGTGGTTAAGCATCTGCCTTCGGCTCAGGTCATGATCTCCAGGCCCTGGGATCAAGCCCCACATCAAGCTCCTAGCTCAGTGGGGAGTCTTCTTCTCCCTCTGCCTTTCTCTCTGCCTGTGCTCTCTCTGTCTCTCTCTTAAATGAAAAAAATAAAATCTTAAAAAAAAAAAAGGAAGGAACTAAGACTGGCCCTGTAATGAATTTCTGAACAGCCTAGGAACTATGACCAATGTTTCCTCTTTTCTTTTTTAATGGCCTTGACTCAGGCACTACACTTTAGATTGGCATCATAGTGTCCTAGTCCATCTGGACTTATGTAACAAAATACCATAGACAGTGTGGCTTCTAAACAACAGAAACTTATTTCTCACAGTTCTGGAACCTGGGAAGTCCAGAGAAAGGCACCAGCAGAGCTGGTGTCTGGTAAGAGCCCTTTTCTTGATTCCTAGGTAGTTGTCTTCTTGCTGTATCCTCACATGGTAGATAGGGTCAAGGAGCTCTTTAGAGTCGCTTTTGTAAGAGGCACTAATCCCATTGATGAGGGCTCCAGCCTTATGACCTGATCACCTCCCAAATGTCCAATTCTAAATACCATCCCCTAGGAATTAGAATTTTTAATGTATAAATTTTGGGGAAGACAGACACATTCAACCTATAGCAATAGTGAGTAAGAGTTTTGTACCAGGGAACCATTTGACCTTGTCTTAGTGGAGACAAAATAAATTTCATCAAAGATACTTATAACTTAAAAAAATATTTTTTCAAGAGAGAGTGAATTTCCAAGCTGGGGGAGGGGAAGGGGGTGAGGAAGAGAGAGAATCCCAAGCAGGCTCCATGCTCAGCACGGAGCCCAATGTGGGACTCGATCTCATGACCCGAAGATCACAACCTGAGCTGAAATAAAAAATCAAGAGCCGTATGTATGCTCAACCCACTGAACCACCCAGATGCCCTAAAGATACTTACAACTCTAGATACAGTGTTTCTCAATCCTGGCTCACTCCATGCCGGCTGAAAGCATAGGTTCCTAGGCTCCACTGTAAAGATACTGAATCCAAGTCTTTGGAGATGGAAGCCCATTGTTTTAAAATCACCATGGGTGATTATAATAGATGATCAGGACTTAAAAACAAAACAAAACACTGCTTCATCTTTTTAACCTTTATACCTAGGAGAAAGTTTAATTTATAAATTAGGCACAGTGGGAAATTAACAACAGTAAGTAATCAAAACAAAATTACAACACTATACCAGAATACAAGTTATGTGATGTAGTCTCACTCAATCAGAGTATCTTACCATACAGTACTCGCCCTTCTTCTGGTGATGACGTGTAGCGATAACAAGCCTACATGGGGAAATGAAGCGAGGTGAAGGATGTAGGCGCCGTGACCTGGTGTTAGGAAGCTCTTGACTTTTGAGGATAGGTCAGAAGGAGGGTCACCTATTGTCAGACCGCAGGTGACTACAGGTAGCTGGAACCCTGGAAAGTGATACAATGAATCAGGGGCGATGACTGTCACAGAATAGTTAACATGTATTCAGGATTTACTGTGTCTGCTAATTACTCAAAGTGTGGGCCGAGGACCAAACACATTGGCTTTTCTGGAGAGCTTGCTAGAAAAAATCAGAATCGCAGGCTCCAAACCGCATTTACTGAATCAGAATTTGCATTTTAGAAAGATCCCTGGGTGATTCCTAGGCACATGGAGTTGGAGAAGGCTGCTTTCTTTTTAACCTCCCTTCATTTTATCTTTCCAACACTGTGGGGTAGTTTTTCGGATGTCTGGGCATTGGGGTCTAAGGAGGTTAAGAAGGTGCCTAAGGTCACACAGCTAGTAAGACTTCAAACTGGGTCCCATCTGACTCTAGAACCCAGGCTCTTAACAGATACACTGGTGATTTTCACAATTTTATGTGCCAAAGATTTTCCTAGCGTACTTACTAAGAATATTGATTCTTGAACTTCCGTCTCTGAAGTTCTGATCCAGCCCATCTAGGGAAGGGCTCAGAAATCAGCATTTAAGTCCACCCATCCCAGGGATT
The DNA here is from genome assembly GCA_004024625.1 of Mellivora capensis. NCBI lineage: Eukaryota > Metazoa > Chordata > Mammalia > Carnivora > Mustelidae > Mellivora > Mellivora capensis. The sequence continues at coordinate 7,328 of PISX010002446.1, read as the reverse complement.
TCGAGGCATATGGTCACACAGAACCCAGTTTACAGAGCAGGGCACTTTACTTTCTGGTCGTGCTTTTGGGGAGAGAACTACCTTAGTAGTTCCAAAGCACTTCAAAACAAGGGCTTGGCTGCTGATAATAAATATATTTCCCACCTAGATGGACCCAGATCCCTGGAAGCCTCTGGAACCCCTCCTGAGCTCTGGGAGAGAGCAAGGAAGAGTCCCACTACAGCTGAACACATGTGCCAAAGCAGGGCTTTGCTTAGAGACCAGATAGACACTGAGGCCAGGTAAGATCTGGGATCTATTTAACAACCAAACCAAAAGCTTATTTTTCACAGTCTACAAAATTGAACGCAGGCATGTTGGTTACCTTTTAAAATTTTTATTATGATTTCATGTATAATTTAAATCACTGGATGGCTGTAATTCCTGCTAATAAATTGTGTACACTCTGAACACAATAAAAATCAGCCAGCACAGCAGAATCGGTCTGTCCAACTGCTGAACCCTTGGGACATGGCAGAGTTAAAGAACAATGGACAAAAACTAGCCGCAAAGTTGCAGAAGATTTCCCCCCCAATTTTAACAGAACATGTTCTTCTTTCTAAATAGTAGTTTATACCCTCTCCACTTTTTTTTAATAAATATTTTTGATGACTCCATTTTATTCTTTTTTTAAAAAGATTTTTTAATTTATTTGAGAGTGAGAGAGAGCATTAGCTGGGGCTTGGGGTGGGGGTTAGGAAAGGGAGAAGCAGACTCTGGGCTGAACAGGGAGCACAACCTGGGTCTTGATTCCAGGACCCTGGGACCCTGAGGGTAGCTGGGAAGATACTGAAATACATCATTTTAACACATTCACTTAGTGAAGGAAATGCCTCCTTAAAAGACATCTTCTTGGAACTTACCTTATCAATAAGGAGGAAATGAGGGCTTGGAAAATGTGACAGCAAGCAGCCCTTATCTGGGGAATGCTTCCTCAGTGAGTGTCAGGCATACCACCGGTGAGTTTCTGACTGTTACCCCAAACTTATAAGGAGTGGGGGCTCCACGAGCGTATGGGTGTACATGGGGTACATGGGGTTACACTGGGTGTACTGGGGGTACATGGTGTACATGGGTGTACATGGGGTTACACTGGGAAGTGTAAAACTGGGGGAATGTGGTATCATCAAGACGTATGTTTGTCAGATCCTAGAGCAGTAATCTTCCGAACTGGCCACCTTATTTTCATGGTTGAGAAAGTGATAAAGAGAAGAAAGGAAAATCTACACACGAAGAAAACTTGACATGGAAAGTTAACACCTCTAATGATTACTGTTGGGTGGTTAGAAATTCATCTTTGTAGCGTTGTGTAGAGTTTGGTAATGTTCTAGACAAGTGGATGGTCTGGGCAAGGCCAAGTGGGTGATTTCCTCTTACAAAGCCTGAAAGAGACCCAGGCCATGAGATCCCACCTTCGTTTACCCAAAGTGGGGTCCTGGTATCAAGAAGGGTGCCAGATTCTGGGCAGAGATTTTGTTAAGGGACTTAAACCCAGAGAAACAGATGATCTAGGGATTTAGAATGTTACAATACTGTCCCCAGGCACTGAATCATCGTCATAGAATGCATGCGTATATTAAGTAAGTGTTTCTTTTCCCCAGCTGATGGGTCTGTCTTCCTTTTCTGAACATCACAGTGTGCTGATGCTGGAGCCAAGTCTAGCAGTCTGTCTGGTAGGCTGTCTAAAGTTTCTGTAAGTGGTAGGAATCCAAGGAGGTGTGAATCAGTTATAATACAGTAACAAATAAGACTCACAAATCTCAATGTTTATGGTAACAAATGTTTGTTTCTCACTTCTGTATCCTACGGGGGTCTGCTGCCGCCCCATCCCACACCTCCATTTGGGGATCAGGCTGATGGAGTTGCCTCTCCCTGGACCATTTCCTGTCATTGAGATAGAGGGAAATGTTTCTAGGGTCACTCCTGAGCACTCTTCATAGGCGAAGTGAGCCCATAGCTACTCTGGAGTTCCACAGGGCAGGCTTTTACGATTCCCTTTCAGGGAGAAGAATCAGAATATTAGGTGATGAGTAAATCAAATCTATTGCAAGGAGTAAAGCATTCTGAAAATCAAATTTGGGATCTAAATTCAGAGGTCAAGTGCAGCTGATGAGATTAAGGCCAGAATTGGTAGGAAAGACCAACAAGGCTAGAAACCACCAGAACTGGAGGAACATGGGGATTTGGAGCAAGGGTGGGGTCAAGGGTGATCGCCATGGATACCCTGGGTTGTTTGTATCCACTGACCAGTGACTGGCTGGGACACAGGGAAGCTGGCTGGTTTAGAGGTTCAAAAACATGCAGACTTGGGGGATAGAAGCCATTAGGGTCCATCAGGGAAGTGTGAGTGATTCATTCTGTCTTTACTTAGATCTGCGCTGTCTCTTTAGCTTTCCAGACACTGATCACCCTGGGGCAAAACTGAGGCAGCATGCTACAGTAGTAAAGGGTTCTGGAACACTTCCCATGCCTACAGCCTTAGAGGATCTTTTTTAGAAAACTGAATGCCTTTTTTTTAAAATATTGGACAAAAGCCTTCTAACTCACTTCAAAGGACTTTTGATAAAATGATGGTACAGTTAGGCAAGCCTTGCAGATAATTTCTGATCTGTGATAAGTAATGATTTACAGAGAGCAACAGTCAGGACTGTTAAATGAGCTTTGTTTGTTTTCCCATGATCTGAAGCAGTATCAAGCCAGACTCTGCTACAAAGAGGAAAAAGCAAATAATTGGCCCAAGAAGCGAGTCAGATCAGGAAAAGGAGGGGCGCCTGGGTGGTTCAGTGGGTTAAAGCCTCTGTCTTCGGCTCAGGTCAAGATCCCAGGGTCCTGGGATCGAGCCCCATATTGAGCTCTCTGCTCAGCAGGGAGCCTGCTTCCACCTCTCTGTCTGCCTCTCTGCCTACTTGTGATCTCTCTCTCTGTCAAATAAATAAATAAAATATTTTTTTTTAAAAAAGGAAAGGAACACAGGATCCAATTCTTGTTTTAGACCTTGAGAAGAACTGTGGAGTGAATTCAGTTCAGCACTGTCTATGTACTTCTATTTAGCACGCACCTCAAGAGTGCGTGCTAAATAGAATTTGGGACTTTTCCCTCCTGTGAGAACCCAGCGCCCTCTTGCACCTCACTGCTCAGGTTTGCCTCTCAAGAGAGGGTGTCAGTCCCCCAAATTTTCTCTCTTCTCCACTATCGAAATTACCATTCAGTTCCCTTGGTTGAGAAATTTAAGAGCATCAGCTGCGGAAGCTATGCTAGACTAATTCAGACTAAAGTGCAAGAGACCAGCAAATATATTAACCTTTTCTCAGAATATTTCCATTTCAAAGCTTCCTAAAGACATTGGTTTGGCTATGCAAACAGTGCCCTAGGAGGAGAATATGAGGTGAGGTGGCTTGCCAGTGGGGGTGCCTTTTTGATAGGGGGACTTGTCTGGATTACTCCCAGTCTCTTCTAAACAACCTGTGTTTATTGTACCCTCTAGGATTTGTTAGCACCTAGCTTGACACACAATTCTGGCACCCCAGAAGCCAATAGCTTCTGTATAACACAGGGCCATTTTCAGCAAGACAGTGCGAGTTCCAAGTGTCTGCACCTGTGTGGTCAAGAAAAAACTAGTAATTAGGGGATGTCTGGGTGGCTCAGTTGGTTGGGCATCCACCTTCGGCTAAGGTCATAGTCCTGGGGTCCTGGGATCAAGACCCATGTAGGGCTCTCTGCTCAGTAGGGAGATTCCTTCTCCCTCTCCCTCTTCCTGCCGCTCTGTCTGCTTGTGCCCTCTCTCTCTCTCTCTGTGTGTCAAATAGATAGATAAAATCTTTAAAAAAATGCCCTGGGGCGCCTGGGTGGCTCAGTGGGTTAAAGCCTCTGTCTTCGGCTCGGGTCATGATCCCGGGGTCCTGGGAGACCCCGCATCGGGCTCTCTGCTCGGCGGGGAGCCTGCTTCCCTTCCTCTCTCTCTGTCTGCCTCTCTGCCTACTTGTGATCTCTGTCTGTCCAAAAAATAAATTTAAAAAATCTTAAAAAAAAATGCCCTACATATTATCAGGCTCCATGCTGAGAAAATCATGAACTCCCAAGAACTTTCACCTGGATTAACATAGTTAATATTCAAAAGGTCTGTGATGGACAGGGCAGGTCTCTTATTTCCCATTTGAAGAAAATGCAAGATGGTGGGGATGAGGTCACCTATCGAAGCCCAATCCCCCTACCCCAGCCATGTCTGGCACCAGCTGGGACCTGGCCACCATTTTGCTGCAGGGTCGGGGGGTGGGGGAGGTGGCAGGGCTGTTTTCTATATTAGTATTCTGCGTCTGTGTGTGTCTTGATTGCTTTCTCAAAGGGTTCCATCTGCCTTCTATCTAATTATGCTACTAATCTTCATCCCAGTCCTTTGAGGATTTTTATCCTTGTTCTATAGAGGTGCAGGTTTCCAGGGTTACCAGAAATCCATAGACTGAACCCTTTCCCCGCCTTTCTTCTAAAGGTCCTGATCAGTGAAAGTCTTAGTTTTTGTCATCTTTATTTTCTGGATGCTGTGTCCCCGACAATGTCTCCTTTTCACTTCTACTTGCAGTCTCTCCGTGAAGAACAATCCCTGAGAAGAAGATGTTTGGACCAAAAGAGGATGTAAAATGAATGACAGACCCCATGGCCTCAATGATGGTTAAAAAAACAAACCAATCCCTCGTGATGTGGAAAGAGCTCTGCCGTTGGAATCAGCAGATCTGGGACAGTCTTGGCTTGTCAGTCAGTAACTGTGTGGTCCTGATCGAGGCCTAGAATTGCTCCCGTCTGAGCCTCGGTTGCGTCACCTGAGAGTTAGGAAAAAATGGCCACATTGGTCTGTGAGGATTTGATGAGACCATTCTGTCAGGCAGGGCTTCTCATACTTCGTGTCATAGGAATCACGTGTGGGAAATGCAGGTTAAAACGTCAATTCGGAGTCTCTAAGTCTGAGGTGTGGGGTCTGAGATTCTAATTTGTTGTTGTTGTTTTTTTAAGATGTTATTAATTTATTTGCCAGAGAGAGAGAAAGCGCGCACAAGCAGGGAGAGCAGTAGGCAGAGGGAGAAGCAGGCTCCCCGCTGAGCAAAGAGCCCAATGGGGAACTCGATTCCAGGACCCTGAAATCATGACCTGAGCCAAAGGCAGATACTTAACCGACTGAGCCACCCAGGCATCCCAAGATTCTGATTTCTACCAAATCCCCAAGTGATGGAACCAAGATTGAGTACCACTGTCTCAAAAAACGTTGGGAGATCGTCCAGTGCCAACTCCTCAATTCATCTTCCTTGATATTAAAGACCCTCCACAAAGTTGTGTTGAAATGGGACATTTATTGTTTTTCCTTATTACAGAAGTAATGAGGGGTATTTTTGTGGACACAAGGATGACTCACATCTCAACACGTTTCTTGGCTAACATTCAGACTGATTTGCCGTGCCGAGGGCTAAAGATTTGAAAATATCCCAGCATCCTACTGCACAGGCAGCGAAATTAAACTCAACACCCAGGGCCTGTGTGATTAGAATAGTGAACTATTCTGATGTAGGTTAAAGACCTGTTGGTGGGAGAGTATCGTGGGAGCTGGACGAAGCCAAATTTGGGAAGCAGAAACTGTACTGCAAAAAAGAAAGTCCCACCAACTGTTCATATATCAGATAAATTGTTGTTTGGGTTGATGAGGAATTTGCTGCTTCAATTTGCCTTGAGGTGTGATGGATTTTTGACCCAGAGAAAAACTTTCTCTTTTCTCATTTGCAGTAAGTAGGCAGTCTTGTTACAGTCAAAACCATGTCCCTCTGTATTTCCATGTGCAAGCTCTCCAACCCACCCCAGGGGCTGGACGATCTTGGGAAGGATCGTAGAGCAACCATACTGCTGACCCCAGACTTTGTTTTCTTCAGGATGATGAGTTAAAATTGAACAGTGCTTTATGGTTTTGAAAGTGCTTTCACCTACGTTATCCTTTTTTTGATCTCTAGGACTCCCCTTTAAGCCAAGTAATCTCCAATTTCAATTTTGGACAATTTATATGATGTGTCCAAGGTCATGCTGAAAGTGGCAGAGCTGAAAGGCAAAACCATCTTCTGACCACTTCTTTATTGCTCTTCCCACAATAATATATCTGTCCTTGTTCTAGAACAGTATCTTTTCAATCCTGGACTCACATTGGAAACTTTTTAAAAATACTGCTGCTTAGGTCCTATCCCAGATCAACTAAATCAGAATCTTTGCAATGGAGCCAATATCCATCTGCATTTTATTTTATAAGATTTTATTTACTTATTTGACAGAGAGGGACACAGCAATGAGAAGGAACACAAGCTGGGGGAGAGGGAGAGGGAGAAGCAGGCTCCCTGCCAAGTGGGGAACCAGATGTAGGGCTTGATCCCAGGATGTAGGGCTTGATCCCAGGACCCCGGGATCATGACCTGAGCCAAAGGCAAACGCTTAACTGACTGAGTCACCCAGGCGTCCCCAGAAGTGATCATTTAGACTAGACTGTAGTGTGACTGAAAGATTGCTTGGAGATTTAGAAAAACACCTTATTAACTCCCTGGATCTGGGCATGATCTGAGAGGGTAGATTCACATTTTGAGGAAAATAGAACAGATTTTTCCCCTGGGATTGGGTCCTGGCTCCACTAATCTTCAGTGTGTCCCTGTACACACGTAACCCTGTCTGGGTGTCATGGAAGAGGGGGTGCATTTCAGTCCCAGGTAAAGTGATTCTCAGGCACTGCCCCATTTCCAAAGCCATGTCCACATCATTGTTGTTATTCAAGATTCCAATTAAGTGCTTCAGAATTACTCCTTAGAGAGAAAGAAAGAGAAGAAAGTCTGGTATCTCCCCATTAGTATTCCTACCATGTTAGTAGAAACACAATATAATTTTTACATCATTGTTTGAAATTTGTCCATATGGAAAAATCTCACTCAATTCCATTCAGTTGTTCGCTCTTGACCTTAGCTGAGCATGAGACTCCAACTTCTAAACACCAGATTATTATCTGAGAGTCACAGCTCAGTGACCCCAACCTTAGAAAAGGAGACCCAAGAAAATTGGGTCCTTAGGAAAGGACCCAACCTTAGAAAAGGAGACACAAGAAAATTGGGTCCAAATTAATTTATTTTTGGCCAAAGATGATATGCTTCCTAAGCAGAAGAAGAATCATTGCTTTAGTTAAATATTTTGGGTCTCCCAAGCCAACATTGCAGGAAGGCCCCCTAACCTCTGTTAATGACATCTGAAGTCAGTTTGATGAGTGTTAATTGAAAGAATAC